>VMBQ01002530.1:45768-67057 GCA_007657795.1 Dreissena rostriformis | reverse complement strand
GGTGGTGGTGGTGGTGGTGGTGGTGGTGGTGGTGGTGGTGGTGGTGGTGGTGGTGGTGGTGGTGGTGGTGGTGGTGGTGGTGGTGGTGGTGGTGGTGGTGGTGGTGGTGGTGGTGGTGGTGGTGGTGGTGGTGGTGGTGGTGGTGGTGGTGGTGGTGGTGGTGGTGGTGGTGGTGGTGGTGGTGGTGGTGGTGGTGGTGGTGGTGGTGGTGGTGGTGGTGGTGGTGGTGGTGGTGGTGGTGGTGGTGGTGGTGGTGGTGGTGGTGGTGGTGGTGGTGGTGGTGGTGGTGGTGGTGGTGGTGGTGGTGGTGGTGGTGGTGGTGGTGGTGGTGGTGGTGGTGGTGGTGGTGGTGGTGGTGGTGGTGGTGGTGGTGGTGGTGGTGGTGGTGGTGGTGGTGGTGGTGGTGGTGGTGGTGGTGGTGGTGGTGGTGGTGGTGGTGGTGGTGGTGGTGGTGGTGGTGGTGGTGGTGGTGGTGGTGGTGGTGGTGGTGGTGGTGGTGGTGGTGGTGGTGGTGGTGGTGGTGGTGGTGGTGGTGGTGGTGGTGGTGGTGGTGGTGGTGGTGGTGGTGGTGGTGGTGGTGGTGGTGGTGGTGGTGGTGGTGGTGGTGGTGGTGGTGGTGGTGGTGGTGGTGGTGGTGGTGGTGGTGGTGGTGGTGGTGGTGGTGGTGGTGGTGGTGGTGGTGGTGGTGGTGGTGGTGGTGGTGGTGGTGGTGGTGGTGGTGGTGGTGGTGGTGGTGGTGGTGGTGGTGGTGGTGGTGGTGGTGGTGGTGGTGGTGGTGGTGGTGGTGGTGGTGGTGGTGGTGGTGGTGGTGGTGGTGGTGGTGGTGGTGGTGGTGGTGGTGGTGGTGGTGGTGGTGGTGGTGGTGGTGGTGGTGGTGGTGGTGGTGGTGGTGGTGGTGGTGGTGGTGGTGGTGGTGGTGGTGGTGGTGGTGGTGGTGGTGGTGGTGGTGGTGGTGGTGGTGGTGGTGGTGGTGGTGGTGGTGGTGGTGGTGGTGGTGGTGGTGGTGGTGGTGGTGGTGGTGGTGGTGGTGGTGGTGGTGGTGGTGGTGGTGGTGGTGGTGGTGGTGGTGGTGGTGGTGGTGGTGGTGGTGGTGGTGGTGGTGGTGGTGGTGGTGGTGGTGGTGGTGGTGGTGGTGGTGGTGGTGGTGGTGGTGGTGGTGGTGGTGGTGGTGGTGGTGGTGGTGGTGGTGGTGGTGGTGGTGGTGGTGGTGGTGGTGGTGGTGGTGGTGGTGGTGGTGGTGGTGGTGGTGGTGGTGGTGGTGGTGGTGGTGGTGGTGGTGGTGGTGGTGGTGGTGGTGGTGGTGGTGGTGGTGGTGGTGGTGGTGGTGGTGGTGGTGGTGGTGGTGGTGGTGGTGGTGGTGGTGGTGGTGGTGGTGGTGGTGGTGGTGGTGGTGGTGGTGGTGGTGGTGGTGGTGGTGGTGGTGGTGGTGGTGGTGGTGGTGGTGGTGGTGGTGGTGGTGGTGGTGGTGGTGGTGGTGGTGGTGGTGGTGGTGGTGGTGGTGGTGGTGGTGGTGGTGGTGGTGGTGGTGGTGGTGGTGGTGGTGGTGGTGGTGGTGGTGGTGGTGGTGGTGGTGGTGGTGGTGGTGGTGGTGGTGGTGGTGGTGGTGGTGGTGGTGGTGGTGGTGGTGGTGGTGGTGGTGGTGGTGGTGGTGGTGGTGGTGGTGGTGGTGGTGGTGGTGGTGGTGGTGGTGGTGGTGGTGGTGGTGGTGGTGGTGGTGGTGGTGGTGGTGGTGGTGGTGGTGGTGGTGGTGGTGGTGGTGGTGGTGGTGGTGGTGGTGGTGGTGGTGGTGGTGGTGGTGGTGGTGGTGGTGGTGGTGGTGGTGGTGGTGGTGGTGGTGGTGGTGGTGGTGGTGGTGGTGGTGGTGGTGGTGGTGGTGGTGGTGGTGGTGGTGGTGGTGGTGGTGGTGGTGGTGGTGGTGGTGGTGGTGGTGGTGGTGGTGGTGGTGGTGGTGGTGGTGGTGGTGGTGGTGGTGGTGGTGGTGGTGGTGGTGGTGGTGGTGGTGGTGGTGGTGGTGGTGGTGGTGGTGGTGGTGGTGGTGGTGGTGGTGGTGGTGGTGGTGGTGGTGGTGGTGGTGGTGGTGGTGGTGGTGGTGGTGGTGGTGGTGGTGGTGGTGGTGGTGGTGGTGGTGGTGGTGGTGGTGGTGGTGGTGGTGGTGGTGGTGGTGGTGGTGGTGGTGGTGGTGGTGGTGGTGGTGGTGGTGGTGGTGGTGGTGGTGGTGGTGGTGGTGGTGGTGGTGGTGGTGCCTTAATTTCATTTTTGCCCGATGTTTATTGATACAATGCATTACAAAAATGTAGTTAGCCTTACATTTGGTAAAATTTATATAAATTACAAGGGAGGCAACTGCTGTAACAAAAAGAACATGCATAAACGGTAGGTTGTTTCCCTTGTTTGAACCATGCTAAATCCTGCCTATTTCCAGTAACTGTGACCTTCACCTGTGACCTTGACCTTTGACCAAGTGACCTCAAAATCAATAGGGGTCATCTGCGAGTCATGATCAATGTTCCTATGAAGTTTCATGATCCTAGGCACAAGCGTTCTTGAGTTATCGTCTGAAAACCACCTGGTGGACGGACCGACCGACACATGCAAAGTTCAACGAGCTCCTGCGGCCATGTTTTTTGACGAATCAAATTTCTTTGAACAACTTTTTCAGGGGAGCCTTCAAAGGTCATCCCTGTGAAATTTTTTGAAAATCTGATGAGCGGTTTCTGACAAGAAGATTTTTTAAGGTTTTTACCATATATGGTCATGGCGGCCATCTTGGTTATGTGATCAAATTTTTTTTAACAATTCTTTTGTCCCATGACCTAGGGATGCTCAACATGAAATTTAGTTGAAATTGGCTCAATGGTTAAGTAGAAGAAGATGTTTACAAATTGTTTACAGACGGACGGACGGACGGACTGACGGACGGACGCCGGACGCTGAGTGATCACAATAGCTCACCCCGAGCTATCGCTCAGGTGAGCTAAAAATTATTACCAATATATTTCTTCACAATTAACACAAATAGCACTAAACATACTAGTATGCAGTTACTAATAGATTTCTTATATTGCTTATGAACAGATTAAAGAAACATTTCATAACAATTGTTTGTGGCATACAGTTCAGTACTTAATATTGAATGTAAATGTGAATAATGCATCTAATTTTGTTCATGTATAAAACAATAATTGTAGCTCTAGAAGCCTCCAGTGTTTTCTATCACCATTTTTGGAATGGCGCCAGGGCCGCTTGAATAGGCAAAATTCCAGTCGTTTAGACTTAAATTGGGAAATTAACATTTTTGTTTTTGGCCAACAAATACTTTAAAATTGACAATAAGTGTTTTTAATATTTCGGAAACCTTTATTTGGGAAATTTAGGGTAGTCATTTGGGAAAATATATACTTTTTGAGATTGGGAATTTCAGCCCCAAATTTTACCTAAAATGAACGCTAGCCTCCATCCCTTTAGGTCAAGCAAACCACTGCCAGAGAGGGTGCCATGAAAAAGCCAAGTAGTCTGCTATGATGGTGTGATAATTATGTGAACAATTACAGTTATGTCATGATAAAAGGAATAACAACACACAATCGATGCCTGACATGATATGGGGAATAATGACACACAACTGATGTCTGAAATGACAATGGGGAATAATAAAACACAAATGATTTCTGACATGACAATGGGATATAATGACATACAACTTATGTCTGATATGACATGGGGAATAATGACACACAACTTATGTCTGACATGACATGGGGAATAATGACACACAACGTATGTCTGACATGATATGGGAAACAATGACACACAACTGATGTCTGACATGAAATGGGGAATAATAACACACAACTGATGCCTGACGTGACAATGGGGAATAATGACAAACAATTTATGTCTGACATGACATGGCGAATAATGACACACAACTTATGTCTGACATGACATGGGAAATAATGACACACAACTGATGTCTGACATGATATGGGGAATAATGACAAACAATTTATGTCTGACATGATAAGGGGAATAATGACACAAAACTTATGTCTGACATGATATGGTGAATAATGACACACAACTTATGTCTGACATGATAAGGGGAATACTGACACACGACTTATGTCTGACATTATAAGAGGAATAATGACACACAACTAATGTCTGACATGATAAGGGGAATAATGACACAAAACTTTATGTCTGACATGATATAGGGAAAAATGACACACAACTTACGCTTGTCATGATAAGGGGAATAATGGCACACAACTGGTGTCTGACATGATAAGGGGAATAATGACACACAACTTATGTCTGACATGATAAGGGGAATAATGACACACAACTGATGTCTGACATGACATGGGGAATAATGACACACAACTTATGTCTGACACGATATGGGGAATAATGACACACAACTAATGTCTTACATGAAATGGGGAATAATGACACACAAATGATATCTGACATGATGTGGGGAATAATGGCATACAACTTATGTCTGACTTGATAAAGGAAATAATGACAAACAACTTATGTCTGACATTATATGGGATATAATGACACACAACTTATGTTTGACATGATGTGGGGAATAATGACACACAACTTATGTCTGACATGATATGGGGAATAATGACACACAACTTATGTCTGACATGACAAGGGGAATAATGACACATAACTAATGTCTGACATGATAAGGGAAATAATGACACACAACTGATGTCTGACATGATAAGGGAAATAATGACACACAACTTATGTCTGACATGATAAGGGAAATAATGACACACAACTGATGTCTGACATGATATGGGGAATAATAACACATAGATAATGTCTGACATGATTAGGGAAATAATGACACACAACTGATGTCTGACATAATAAGGGAAATAATGACACATAGCTAATGTCTGACATGATAAGGGGAATAATGACACATAACTTATGTCTGACATGATAAGGGGAAATATGACAAACAACTTATGTCTGACATGATATTGGCAGGTTCTGGCCCGAGGATGGTCAGATAAATCATACCTGGTTGGGATTAGTTGGCTAGAAACAGGAAAAGATTAGAGTTGGTACACCAGTCAAGACACATACACATTAATAGCAAAGCTAGTATGACTTTTAATCTGATATATTTTTTGACTTTTAAAAGGGTATATTTTCAGTAAACAATAAACGGAGCAGACAGAATGTCACATTATTGTGTCAGCATGTAAGTAACATGAGATTAAGTCAAACCATTCAAAACAAGAAGGCCAAAGGTGCTCACATGAGACCCCAAGGAACTCTACAGTTTTGAGAAAAAACATGAAGTATTCAATAGGATTCACACAAACACTGCCCAAACACCTACCAGCAATGATTTTCAACATTTGGAGCCTTGTTCTGGGAAAACCGGGCTTAATGCATGTGAATTCCAGATTAGCCTGTGCAGTTCGCATAGGCCAATCAATTTCCGCCTAGACTGTATTTTTCTTTAGAAGAGACCTCCTTTAAACGAAAAATACAAAAAAAGCTGAATATGTCATCCCTGATTTGCCTGTGCAGACTGCACAGGGTTATCTGGGACTACACTTTACGCACATGCTTTAAGCCCTCTTTCCCAGACCGCGGCTCATATGAATTATGACAAGCCTTACCTGGTTTCCGCCCATGCCGTGACAGTGGACCAGTCCAACTTTCTCGCCAGACTTACGTCCCATACTGTCAACACACCCGGCGGTCTGCTTGTTCTTGATCTGAAATCAGAGAGAGAAAAATCTTGTCTCATAGGTTATAACTTCTGTATTTATCCCTTTGCATGTTGGGAAATTTGTCGTCTGCTAAAATGTTGTCTGCTTAATTTCTAAAATAAGCATTTTCTTTGATTTTTTTTCCAAAGAATACTATCAGAATAGCGAACTGTTTGGATCCTGATGAGACGCCACGTTCTGTGGCGTCACATCTGGATCCAAACTGTTTGCAAAGGCCTTCAAAATTCGGTTCCAGCACTGAAAGAGTTATATTGGTCAGCATCACATTTTGTGGTTTTTAAAACCCATGACTTTATCGTGGACACATACATTTGTGGTTTTCTGATTTTGGAAAAAAAGAAATGAAGAATTTGCATCAGTCATTTTCTTGGTCGTTTGTGTTAAATTCTTGGAACTGTCAACAACCTACGAAATCAACAAAAATTAATACATACAAATATTAATATAAATAATTTTACAGTTTGTCATGTGTTTTAAAATCTTCAGAACATTCCAAGATCAGGGATATATATCAAACCAGTTTTATATTGATATATTCATAGCCTGACTTATGATACCGAAGGCATTTGGATAAGTCCCTGATTAGCCTGAACCCACATGCATTAACCCATTTATGCCTAGTGGACTCTCCCATCCTTCTAAATTGGATCAATTTATTTCCAAAATTAGGGATGTCTAGTATATTAATTTCTATATTTAGAATATTTCTTACAGAAATTCCTTTAAGCAAACAGCGCAGACCCTGATGAGACGCCGCATCATGCGGCGTCTCATCTGGGTCTACGCTGTTTGCCAAGGCCTTTTTCTAGACGCTAGGCAAAACTGGGTTAAGCTTCCGTTTTCCCACACTAAAGCCCTAATAATCAACTGCATACCTCGCCCAGTGCATGGTACTCAACAGGCAACTGTGACTCAGGGTAGATGTTCTCCAGGTACCACTTAAAGCTCTTGCACTGCTTGTTCTTCCTGAACTCCTTACGTGCCGTGACATCGCCATACTCTGTGGCCTTCACCCCTGAAATAAGGTAACATTACACTTAACAGTCAGATATACCATTTGAAGCGCTTACACTGCTTGTCCTGATGTTACTTCTTGTGTGCCAATATGTGGCGTGTTCTGAGAAAAGTGGGCAAAATGCTTGTGCATAAAGTGTCATCCCAGATTAGCCTGTGCAGTCTGCACAGGCTAATCCGGGACGACACTTTCCGCCTAAACTGCATTTTCGCTAAGAAGAGACATCATTTAAACGAAAATTTCCATAAAAGCGCACAAGTATTTTGCCAAGTTTTCTAAGAGCACGCCACATATATCAATCATCTAATATTATTCAGAGTTCCCAATAATCTACAGGAAAACAATAAAGAAGTCTATATTCTTTTATTTTAACTGCTGTGCTAAAATGGGCGTCATGCATGTTTGTTAAGTGTTGTCCCAGAATGCACGTGCTAATCATGGACAATATTATCCGCCTGAACTGAACTTTGTTAAGAAGAAAAATTTCTTTAAACGCAAAAAAAAATCCACATGCATTAAGCCCAGTTATCGAAGAGTGCGAGGCTCATTTACTTACCAGGGTTGATCTTGTAGAAGAAGTCCTTGTACTCGTCCATCCACACCTCCACGATTCTCTGTGTGTTGTGATTGATGATCTTGGCCACGCCCCCTGGCCACGAGTATGGCGAGGTCTTCCTGAACACATGCCCCACCCGGGAGCAGGTGACAATCAGCACCTTACCACCGCACATCCATACCTGAATTAAGGGAGATATTGCAAAATGTTTGAGAGATATTGCAAAATGTTTGAGAGATCATGTGAAATGTTAGGGAGCTATTGCAAAATGTTAGGAAGATATTGTAAAATGTTTGAGAGATCTTGTGAAATGTTAGGGAGATATTGCAAAATGTTAGGGAGATATTGCAAAATGTTAGGGAGATATTGCATAAAGTTAGGGAGATATTGCAAAATGTTAGGGAGATATTGCAAAATGTTTGAGATATTGAAAAATGTTTGAGAAATATTGCAAACTGTTTGAGAGATATTGTGAAATGTTAGAGATACTGTAAAATGTTTGAGAGATATTGTGAAATGTTAGGGAGATACTGCAAAATGTTTGAGAGATCTTGTGAAATGTAAGGGAGATATTGCAAAATGTTAGGGAGATATTGCAAAATGTTTCAGAGATATTGTGAAATGTTAGGGAGATATTGTAAAATGTTAGGGAGATATTGCAAAATGTTTAGGAGATATTGCAAAATGTTAGGGAGATATTGCAAAATGTAAGGGAGATATTGTGAAATGTTTGAGAGATATTGTGAAATGTAAGGCAGATATTGCAAAATGTTAGGGAGATCTTGCAAAATGTTTGAGAGATATTGTGAAATGTTAGGGAGATATTGTGAAATGTTTCATGAAACACAAGAGATACTGATAAATTATTATTATTATTGGCACATTATTTTAGTTTAGTTTGTGGGTTGTCTGATCAACGAATGTAACACAAGCACAATCGGAAAATGACCTAGCCAAATTCCTCATTATTGTTTCAAGCTCAGATAGCCACAAATTACGTTAATTTCTTTCACAAAACCATTAAATTTCATGCTGCACACATAAATGATTCTACAGAATACCAATTTTTTTCTGTTCAATAATACCGTTCACTTTTTCTAAGTAAAGAAAAACAATAAATATTTTCTCTTTTATGTTTAAGGCAATGCAGTCATTCAAACAGTTTAATTTCTTACAATTACAGTGACTTTTAGTCCAGAAGAGGGCTGTCTGTATCCCATTTACTAAGTATTCAACCACATTTTACTAAATTATACATGCAAACAATTTCAACAAATATTTCAAACCAGACATATGTCTTAAGTACACAGGCCCTGATTTCTTGAAAATTCTAAAGTCAACTTTTACAACTGTAGCTTATTTTTGGGAGTTAAATTACTATGCTTAAGTTGATGGTGTAATGTTCCTTTTAATTTTGTTGTTGTTTTGTCTCACATAAAATTTTCATTTAGATCTTCTAATATTTTTATATTAATGAAATTATATTTAACATTAATGAAATGTTTGTACACTTAATTGCAATTTGAAACCAGATGGCAATGAAAGCTCTAAAGGGCTCAACTTCTAGAGTTTTTACATCAATCAACTTTACCTGTTGACCTTGTGTTTGACCCTACTTGACTCATATTCAAAAATGGCCTTAATATAGTGAAGATGAACATTCTGACTATGTTGTTTTAAGACCGAGTCAGAAATGTTGCCTCAAGAATGGTAACATGATTTCTCTAAGATTTTACCTAGTGACCTGTTTTTTGGACGCATGTGACCCAGATTCAATTCGGCCTAGATATTGTTAAGATACACATTATGGCAAAGTTTCATCAAGACTGGATGAACAAGAGTTCCGCGGTCGGAGACATATGCCCCCAAAACAGGGCCTTGATTTTCACACTTATTGTGACAGTGACCTTGACCTTTGACCTAGTGACCCAAATTTAAATAGGGGTCATCTACTGTCCAAGGCAAATTCACATGTGAAGTATCAAGTCAATCGGTCAATTGGTTGACCAGTTATTGATCGGAAACGATTTTCACAGTAATTGTGACAGTGATGTTGAACTTTGACCTAGTGACACCAATTTCAATAGGGGTCATCTTCTGTCCAAGGCCAATGCACATGTGAAGTATGAAGTCAATCGGCCAATTGGTTGACAAGTTATTGATCGGAAACAATTTTCACACTCATTGTGACTAAGGGTATCACGTTTAGACGTTTAAACGGTCGCGTTTCGTGTTTTGCTCATAAACGTTTACAAAAGTAGTAAACGTTTAAACGACAGTCAATATCAATATAATAAATATTGGGTTGCAAATAGCGTAGCCGACTAGCCGTAAGAAGTATATCGATGACGAACTGCGAAATCCGGGTACTTGCGGTAAATCCGGGCACTACCGAATTCGGCAGTAATTTATTTCTGATTGGTTAGCGGATGACATGGACATGAACGGAAACTAACGTTAAATCTTCGCTACTTTCCGAAAATCTAATAACATGGCAACGAAACAGTGAGTATATGCCGCCATCTTGAAATATTTTAAGTGATTGATAAGCAAAGTAAAGCACTGCGGTAGCATGTTGAAAAGTATTATTTTAACCAAATTATATATTGGTTACGTTTTTTTTGCTAGTTAACTGGTTTTTCATTTTATGCAATCAAACAACATGAACATTGTATTTCATGTGCAAGATACGTACATCTTTTTCGGAGAGTCGTTTTCGGATACAGTATTTTTCTTTGATTTTACATTATTTCCGACGTTCTTTAAATTGTTTTTATAGAATGACGAATACACATGTGGTGATACGGATGGTCTGGTTAATACTAGTTTATGGTTTTAATATGACGTCATTGCGCGAATGGGATGCAATGAATATAACTTTCGGAAATAATTACTACTTTCAGTTTGGAAATGCGATGGTACTGATGCTTTTACAACGAACATAGAGATACGGTTTAAACGGTAACGTTTCGTTTATTTCATTTTGTTTAAACATTTAGAAAAATCTGTAAACGTGATACCCTTAATTGTGACAGTGACCTTGACCTTTGACCTAGTTACCCCAATTTCAATAGGGGTCATCTACTGTCTAAGGCCANGGGGGGGGGGGGGGGGGGGGGGGGGGGGGGGGGGGGGGGGGGCATAAAAATGTGGCCTTTAAAGTGGAAACAAGCTGAAAGTTGAAGACAAACGAAGACAGACCGGGTCTGACTATAATTATTGCTCACCTTATGCACTTCTTGCTTAGATGAGCTAAACAAGACCTTTGGTTAATCATCTTAAAAATGACTTTGAGAAATCAGGGCCACATGGCTCAACATTCAATGCTTGTCTCAAAGCTCCACAAATGTCCAAAATATGGAGGTCTGCAAGATCAAAAGCTGGTTAAGTTTAAAAGACCCATTACTACTCAAAATCAACGAAAATTTCGTTCAATATTTCGTAAAATAAAGTTAAACAAGTGATGTGTTTGTGAAACACTATGTCCCCTTTTGAACGATTTTGACACATATTTGACCTTTGACCTTGAATGATGACCTTGACCTTTCACCACTCAAAATGTGCAGCTCCATGAGATACACATGCATGCCAAATATGAAGTTGCTATCGTCAATATTACAAAAGTTATGGCCAATGTTAAAGTTTGTGCAAACAAACCAACAATCAAACAGACAGGGCAAAAACAATATGTCCCCCAGTATAGACTCACTGGGGGACATAAAAATTAAAAATCAGTGTTCCATATAGCAATTGCCGAAATTTCAACACCAGATGTGGTCTGGTAAAATAGATGTTTGTAGATATAAAATGCATGTTTTTATTTTTTTGTGACACAATTAATTCCATTTTAATTTCCCGCAAATATATTTATTCATACGACACAAGAACACTAAAATGGTACCATGTTAGTGTTCATGGAAAGTCATTTGAGAAAAATATAGACTTTTTGAAATTGGGAATGGGGCAAAATTTCGGCCAAAAATTTGAAAACAAAAACAAACAAGGAACAAGCACTGACTCTGAATGACATTTCTAGATTCTCTGCTCCCCAAATGTCCATTCCTTCATCATATGAGCCGACCTCATAAAAGTAGTCTCTGTCTATGGAGAATAGACCCCCGGCCATGGTCGGCGTCCTGAAAAAACAGCACAATGAGCCTTGAGCTGGTTAAACTGAGATATGAATGTGTGTTAAGTGTCACACTTTCTACACATCTAAACTAGATTTTCTCTAAGAAGAGACCTCTTTCAAATGCAAAAAACCCATAAATGCGGAAAGTTTCATCCCAGGTTTGTCTATTCGGACTCCACTGGTTCATAACCTCATACTGACAATCGTGCCTCGCTCTGGGAGAACTGGGCTTAATGCATGTGTGTTAAGTGTCGTCCCAGATAAGTCTGTGCAGTATGCAAAGCCTGATCAGTGACGACTCTTTCCACTGTTATAAAAAAAAATCATTTGAAGTAAGTCCAGAAAAGAAAACTTAAGTAACTTTAAATCCAGTTTAGGAGGGAAGTGTTGTCCCTCATTAGTCTGTGAAGACTGCACAGGCTAATCTTGGCCGACCCTTAACGCACATGCATTAAGCCCAATTTTCACAGAACAAGGCTCAAAGAAGACAAATTTACCACTGCAGAAACAACTTAGTAGGAATTCTTCTTAAAAACATTGTAAAATTATAAAAATGTTCTTTGTCAACCCACACAAATATGTGTCTTAACTTCTATATTTAGCTGTGAGCGTCCGCAAAACAAAATTTGGGCCTTTTGTTTAAATTACAACATTTTTGTAAATTTGACCAAATTTTGCCCTACCTCACAGGCTGTGATCGGTCCCCAGCACGTCTGTCAAGCTCTCGCTGTGGAACTGGGTACCAGCGGAAGTTCAGTTTCCAGTTGAATCCCCCCCAGGTCATGTCTGACCCAGTGATGTACTCGAATGTGTCATCACTGATCACGTCTATGATTGGACATGCCACCGCTGTCCTGAAATTATATACAGCCATTTTGATACTTCTTTAAAAATGTATCCATAAATGGCACTTTCCCTATTGAGGATAAATTACGAATTCCCAATTGCCGTCCAAAAAAATTCAAAACTGAAGGAAAGTTTCGTCTATTTCGTTCCAAAAGCACATAATCTGCAAGTGAAAAAAAAAATTATAATGAGCACTGAAACTAAAAATTTCCAGCAAAAAGGCACGTAAAAGAATATTGAAATGGATTTGTGCAATTAAGTATCAATTAAAAAGACTCATTATTCCCAATCTTAAGAATTCACAAAATGAATTTTCCCAGTTTCATTGTTAAGTTTTTTAAATCTTCAATGTACTAAAAAATACATTGCATCACCAGTTAGTATTTGATTCTAGCATATAGGTTCCTTTTCTAATGATAACATTATTTTCCACACTTCCCTTTTCACAAAGATCAAATATTACCAGCTCTTGAGCTCACTTTAACCCTTTGCATGCTGGGATATTTGTCGTCTGCTAAAATGTTGTCTGCTAAATTTCTAAAATTAGCATTTTCTTTTATTTTTTTCGAAGAATACTATCAGAATAGCAAACAGTTTGGATCCTGATGAGACGCCACGTTCTGTGGCGTCTCATCTGGATCCAAACTGTTTGCAAAGGCCTTCAAAATCCGGTTCCAGCGCTCAAAGGGTTAAACTGTATATGATAACACACTAGCAATGAGTCGTTCTCCTGTAAGGGTGTTACTTTGAAAATACCTTCCACTGAAAATTGTTATCATTGAATATACCGTAAAATGATTAAATTCATAGGACATTTTTTGTAGGTTGACCAATTTAACACAAACACATCAGAAAATGACAGACGCAAATTGACGCAAATTTCTTCTTTTTTTTTCAATAATCAGAAATCCATAAATTCACGTCTCCGCGAAAAAGACATGTTTCGAAAAACCATGAAATTTTATGCCAACGAATAAAAATGATTTTACAGTATCTGTAAAAGTGCAGTATGGTTTGTAAGGCTTGTTAGGAGAAAATCAGTTGAAATCACATGCTTGTAAAAATGTCAATGAAAATTGTCAGATATACACCTACCGGTATACAAGGATGAAAATAGATGCAACAATGTGTATATATAACATAAACATTGAATAATAGGAGCAAAATAGTGCAAGCTATTTTTGCTATTAGGATTATTACAATTTTTCTCATCTGTATTAGCTTATTTCACATTTTTCTTATCAGTTACATATCCCATTAGACACTTCAACTAGTTTTTCACCAGAAACCATTGTTTTATATTCAGTTATGGTGACCTTAGCTTCAAGTCTAAAATAAAGAATATTCTTTAAATTGATATATTTTACAACTACTCAAAAGCGAAGTCCAGCATGGCAGTTAACACCTATAATTAGAGCATTCTTTATTTATAACAGTTTATTCTTAAGTAAACAAATTGTTTGGTAAAAACGGGCCCTGGTTGAAAAGTCAAGCGAAGAACACGTGGCCCACCTGTCATGGTAGATCTCGGCCATGAGTGGTTCCAGCCAGCCGTCTGTGGCCTCACAGTGAGCGTCCAGGAATGTGATCACCTTGCCCTTCGACTTTGCAGCACCTGTAGTAACATATATACCAGTGAATGTTGAGTTACATAGCAATAGTTAAATCTTCCTATCATAAGCAATATTATAAACAATTGGAAAGTTAAAACTTCATATCATAAGCAATATCATAAACAATTGGAAGTTTAAACTTCATATCATAAGCAATATCATAAACAATTGGAAAGTTAAAACTTCATATCATAAGCAATATCATAAACAATTGGAAGTTAAAACTTCATATCATAAGCAATATCATAAACAATTGGAAGTTTAAACTTCATATTATAAGCAATATCATAAACAATTGGAAGTTTAAACTTCCTATCATAAGCAATATCATAAACAATTGAATGTTAAAACTTCCCATCATAAGCAATATCAAAAACAACTGGAAGTTTAAACTTCATATCATAAGCAATATCATAAATGATTGGCAGTGCAAATGGAAGTACTTTTAGTAGGACTACTTCGTTGGACAAGTTTGCTGCTACGTATGGACAAAGAGATGTCAATTGTTAATCCTGAATACCAACCTATACGCTGTATTATTAATTTATTGATTTATTCAACCCAAAAATTAACACAAACAACATTTTTATAACATTAAAATACTTGGTGTACCTAATTTGGTATAGTTCAAAAAAATATATATATATATAATTCAGGTGAAAATTTTATCTCATCGAGGGAATTTAACTTTCTATATGCTGGATTTTTTTAAACTGAACTTTGATACTAAAAATTGACGGAAACATTCCCTGGGTCCATATTCACCAAACAATTCTTAGACCTGAGTCCAACTGGGCATCCATCTACATCATTCTTCATGTAGCACATTTTGTTAATGACATTATTTGCCGGTGGTAGCATGTATATATTAAAATGCTGATCATATTTTTCTTGGTTCCAAGTCTATTCTTCATTACAAAGTCTAGGAATGGTTTGGTGAATATTGGCCCTGGAACTGCGTACCTTTGAGTCGTGCCCGTATGAGTCCAGTGCGTTCTTCTGTACGCAACACGTAACAGTGGACAGGCAGCGTAGCCAGGTAGGCATCCAGCTTCTCCCCTAGCTCCTCTGAAAGTGTATGTGTGTGAATAAATGAGTGAAAATGTCTGTGTGTGTGAACAAATGAGTGAAAGTGTATGTGTGTGAACAAATGAGTGAGTCTATGTGTGTGAACAAATGAGTGAAAGTGTATATGTGTGAACAAATGAGTGAAAGTGTTTGTGTGTGTGAACAAATGAGTGAAAGTGTAGGTGTGTGAACACATTTGTGAAAGTCTATGTGTGTGAACAAATGAGTGAAAGTGTATATGTGTGAACAAATGAGTGAAAGTGTATGTGTGTGTGAACAAATGAGTGAAAGTGTACATGTGTGAACAAATGAGTGAAAGTGTATGTGTGTGAACAAATGAGTGAAAGTGTAGGTGTGTTTACAAATTTGTGAAAGTGTATGTGTGTGAACAAATGAGTGAAAGTGTATGTGCATGAACAAATGAGTGAAAGTGTATGTGTGTGAACAAATGAGTGAAAGTGTATGTGTGTGAACAAATGAGTGAAAGTGTATGTGCGTGAACAAATGAGTGAACTAATGAGTAAAAGTGTAAGGTCTGTGAACAAATGAGCCTAACTCTGGGAAAATTGGCCTTATGCATGCCAGTAAAGTGTTGTCTAAATTAAGCCTGTGCTGGGATACACGTTTTTTTCAGTATTATATTTACCAATCTTTAGCCAATACAGCTGCATAGGAGGACGAACTAAAAGTTGAGAAGTTTTTTTTATTTATAGATTTTTTTTAGAAACTTTCAATTGGGGATTTTAAGCAGTCATTTGGAAAAAATAGAAAATACTTTCTGAGATTAGGGATGGGGTCCAATTTTGGCCCCAAATGTGACAAAAACAACAACAATGAAGCAAATGACCCCACCCCCTGACATACCATGTTCGCTGGCATCATCCACTAGAATGATCTCCTTCAGTAGCTCTGGTGGAGAGCGGTTGATCACGCTGTGTATGGTACGTAGCAGGGTAGACCAGGCCTCGTTATGGAACACGATAACCACACTCGTGTCTGGTAGCTTGGAGACTGGGGGGTACTTCTTAGTTTTACACCTGAAATAATGGCAGTATTTTTGTCACCTTTTTGGGAATGAGGCCAGGGTCTTTTTGATTTGTAAAGATTGCGTCAATTTGAATTACATTGAGACATATAGTTGTTTTTTTTTAGAAATACTAAACAAAAGGGCCATGGACCTTAAGGCGCTCACCTGAGAGCCAAATGAACTAGACTATTCTGAAACAAGGGACAAAATTGTCACAAAACTAGGTTTTCAATTTCAAACAGCTTCTCTGCTGACTAATTTTTACGGGNAAAACAAGAGGTTCATGTTGGCCCTTGGAGTTCAACTTGTTCTGGCTATGATGAGCGCTTGATTGCTGTGACATTTGTAAATGGGAATTTAATGTTACTCAGTCGTAGCTTATCGAAAAGGATATATTTAAGATTCGTATGTCCCTTAATTGAAGGACATGTGCAAATATACTAAGACAATGAATCAAATTACTGCACTTAAGAAATCATAGACGTAGGCGCATTCTTGTTCGAAAACATGTATCGTATTGTAAATATGTCGTTCCATGTTTAATAAGACGGGCTCCAGGTCTAATATAGGTCCTTTTTTCAATGCCATCCGACATTTATTGGTCGTATGTAATCTAGATAGGTTTTGTAAGAACCGCTTTAAAACGTCTCTTTCACAACCAAAGTGTTGATAGCACACTGACGACCGATGCATAAAAAACGTTGATTCAATTAAAGTTCAAGAAACGCAATGGCTACCTCGACATGAGGATGAGCTCTACCCACAGTTGACACGCGCTTCTCAATGACGTCATCACGATGACTCTGAAACGTCACCGGGCTGTTTTCGGTCGTCCCGTAACATACCTGAAATACATCACATTTTTAGTACCTTGGCATAAGAAAGTTGACGTGGTAGGTTGACAACCCCATGTTTCAAAACAAAATTACGATGTATATGCATGTAGCTCTTTTCGAATAGGAACAACAAGAGGGAGATGAAATCGTCACAGAAAGCCCCACATACACACAAGCTATAAATTAAATATGGTAGGTGCCCAAGGAAATAATTTGTTTCTAGTTCCTATCAACAATCAAACACGGTTTAAGGCCCTATAAAGGTGACGATCCGTAATTATTAACCGATTTTTAAATATTTTTTTCATATTTTATGTATAAAGGTTATCAAAAAAACAATATATATATATATATAAATGCTATTGGACATAACCATAAAAAAACGAGCAATACGTCTTGTTTTTAGCTCAAAAAACAGTGTCTTCCAAGTCAATTGTGTTTACAAACAATCAGTTTATTTATATCGCTGTTTTCTCGGGAAAGTGAAAGTGACTCAGGTCACCAAAAATATATCGTTGATTTTCAACGTTTTCCAGTATCTCTCACAAAGTAGGTCGTTTTTAAATGGTTAACACGTTTGTTGTGGTCTAATAAGTTACTTTCTGCTGGTAAAAAATTGTTCAAAATAGAATTAAATTTGAATTTTCTTTCGGCTATTTTTAGTATACGTCACCGCTTTGAGGCTACACACCACGCTAGTTGCAAAGTTGTAAACATTTCTTACAATAGTGAAACGGGTATATCTTCCATAATTCTTGACAACGTTGCACCTAAGCTGTGTTATTAGCATTTTTATGCAAGAGTTACTGAAATCCGGTAAAAATTAGACCAGTTTATATGCATAATAATTGGATTTGTCACCTTTATAAGGCGTTACCAAATCCTTTCTTGTGACATGCTTTTTCAAATAAAATGATGTCAAAATTCAATCATTTTTTTATTCAGTACTTCTCGTGGCCGTGGATTTGTTCTAAAACAAACCTAAACAAACTCAGAGCAACAACGCACATACCGTAACCTGGTCCATGTGCATTTTTGCGATGACCTGCCGCATGGTTGCAATCGGACACGGTGACCCCGCCATGACCCCTGTGTACAAGGTCGAAAGGTCGAATGTGTCAAAGTCGTGGTGATTCAACATGTCGATAAACATTGTCGGGACGCCGTAGAGTGAGGTGCATCTGAAGCGAAATGAGTAATATGTACATATTGGCAACTTTCCCTCAATATTTTGAATGTTAACCAGATTNTAAAATGCCATTTGGCGTGCATCATCCTCTTATCCATATATATACTCATACCAAGTTTCAATGAAATCCGCCAAAGCACTTCCAAGATATGGCACCGGACACAAAAGTGCCTATAGTAAAAAGCATTTTTTCAAGATACAAAGGGCCATAACTCCGTTATTAACAGATTGTGTACAATGCCATTTGGCGTGCATCATCGTCTTATCCATATATATACTCATACCAAGTTTCAATGAAATCCGCCAAAGCACTTCCAAGATATGGCTCCGGACACATAAGTGCCGGACGGATTGACAGCCGGACAGACGGACGGACAACGCCAAAACAATATCTCTCCGCCTTTGGCGGGGGATAAAAATGCAAGCTGATTCATGAAGATTGGACCAAAAAAGTGACTTCAAACATGTTTTTTTTTATATTTGACCTAGTGACATAGTTTTTGAGCTCATTAACTGAGTTTGATTCTCTGCTAAGATTTAATTGGGACAAATGTTCTTACCAAGTTTCATGAAGATTGGCCAATAAATGAGGCTAATATAGTGTCAACAAGTTTTCACTATAGCCATATAAGGAAAACTGCCCCGCATCCCGGCGGCAATGTTTTTTAACAAACCATAACCATTTTCCAATTGTCACACTATGCTTAGCTATTGTTAGAAAAATGTTCTGATCAAGTTTCATAAAGATTGGATAATAAATGTTACTTCCAGCTGTTTACAAGGTTTTACTATAGCCATATAAGGAAAAATGCCATGCCCACCTGGCGGCCAGGTTTTTCAACGGATCGTAACCATTTTCAAACTCATTCCAAATATAACTAGTACAAATATTCTGAACAAGTTTCATGAGAATTGGACCAAAAAAAAAAGACTTCTAGAGTGTTAACGAGGTTGAACAATAGCCATATAAGGAAAACTGCCATGCCCCTGGCGGCCATATTTTTCAATAGACCAGAATCATTTTCGAACTCATCCAAGATATCATTAGAACAAATGTTCTGACTAAGTTTCATGAAGGTTTTACTATAGCCATATAAGGAAAACAGCCCGGCCCCCTGGCGCCCATGTTTTTCATCCAACCGGAACCATTTTGGAACTTATTCAAGATATTATTGGGACACATGTTCTGACCAAGTTTCATGAAAATTGTAAATAAATGTGGCCTCTAGATTTTTAACAAGGTAAATGTTGACGATGCACGACACACAATGGACAAAAGGCAATCACAATAGCTCACTAGGTTGTGCTCAGGTGAGCTAAAAAATGAGAATAAAACTGTTTTTAACATCATATTTCATTAGGCTCAACTCATAGAGCTGGATGAGGAGATTAACTGAATGTTTGTAGTTATTAAAAAAAAATAAAAAAAATGGAAAGCTTTCATCGGAAATGTATACAGTCATTTGGGAGAAAATCTTCCAATATTATGATTTTCAGGGATCTACCTACAATGGGATAATTTCAGATTTTCCTACACTGGGGTCTCGCAAGATCTGCCTACACTGGGATCATTTGGGATCTGCCTACACTATGACCATGCAGGATTTACACACACTGTCATCATGCAGGATCTAAACTGGGATTATTTGGAATCTACGTACCCTTGGATCCTGTAATCTGGCAGGGTTCTATTGAGGGACATGATATCGCTGGCCACAAGGTTGAACTGATGGACCTTGAACTTGTCCTTGGATTCCTCCAGTCTGTCCGCTGGGATACTGACAGGCTTCCCCATGTCACCAGGCATACTTGGCCGGCCCATCAGACCTGAGGTAATAGACACAGATGGTACAACATATTACAATCTTCAAAATTTCCCTACTTTTTGACCCCATGTGACAAAGTTTCAAACTTGGCTGAGATATCATTTGGATAAATGTTCTGACCAAGTTTCAAGACTATTGTGCAATAAAAGTGGCTTTTAGAGTGTTAATGATGCACTTGTTGAATACATACAAGGGATGACGAGTAATGGAAAAAAGACTATCACAAAAGCCTCTTGAGATCATGTGATCACAAAATGAAGGATCAACAGAGTTAAAATTTTGATTATTGAATAATAAACATTATAAAGTACTAACATATTAAATGAAAGAAGGCATGAGTTGTACACACTGTTTCTTTAACACTCTCTGCTTTTACAATCATACAGGGACCAGTGGAAAATCACTGGAACTTGTCCTAGACGACAAGTGTTGCTGTGTCATAAAATTATAATGTTTGAGCTCAGTAATTGTCCACTGCAGATACAGAGGATACAAGTTACTACAAGGGTGATTATCAGAAGCATTTATCTATCGGAGAAATGTTCACAGGTCAATCCAACTCTTTATCATTCTGCTACTGTTGTCTCAGATGAAGATAAACATTTTTTTCAAAGAATGTATTGGTAAACAAGAGATGTGTTTGTCTGAAACACAATGCCCCCTACTGCGCCGCTTTGATTTTTTTTTTTTTTACCTTTGACCTTGAAGGATGACCTTGACCTTTCACCGCTCAAAATGTGCAGCTCCATGAGATACACATGCATGCCAAATATGAAGTTGCTATCTTGAATATTGCAAAAGTTATGGCCAATGTTCAAGTTTTCGGACAGACACACAGACTGACAGACAGACAGACGGACTGACAGTTCAACTGCTATATGCCACCCTACCGGGGGCATAAAAACAGGTCGTTCTTGACATGTTTTTCAGTGTGAAAAGGAACTAAATTCACCTAACACATGCGTATAACATTGTTTGTTTTTCAGGGTGCACAGTTTGATCTATGTTGTGACTGATATTGCTTTCGAATCAACAGATTAAGTGGCGTTTGTGTTTCTTTTGTGATGCAATAGGAATGAATGTTATATATAAATAAATTAAAATTTGTTGAAAGTGTGTGTTTTTCCACATTAGGTTATGTAATTGAGCTTTTGAAAGTAAAATAGTCAATTTCCACTCTAAACCGGAATCCTCTCTAAACTGGAATTTCGTCTCAGTCCCTGGGGTGTCCGGTTATAATTAGAGGGGTTCCACTGTATTTGTGTGTGTTTTTTTTCAAATTCAATTTAAGGTTATTCTACCACTAACCTCAATGTTGTGTCCCATGAATTTCATCATACAAAATTAAAAAAAAAAAAAAAAAAAAAAAAAAAAAAAAAAAAACATGCATGTGCATTTCATGGA
>VMBQ01002530.1:26066-42881 GCA_007657795.1 Dreissena rostriformis | reverse complement strand
ACTTTGAGATATTGACGTAATTCTTTCGCATGACACACCGTCCAATGATGACGAACAAATGTGCCAAATGATTTTTAAATCTCACATTGAACGACATAGATACAGCCTGGACAAGCTCATTTATGGCCATTTTCGACCTTTGAACTCAAAGTGTGACCTTGACCTTGGAGATATCGACGTAATTATTTCGCGCGACACACCGTCCAATGATGGTGAACAAATGTGCCAAATGATTTTAAAATATGACAATAAATGACATAGTTATGGCCCGGACAAGCTCATTTATGGCCATTTTTTACCTTTGAACTCAAAGTGTGACCTTGACCTTGGAGATATCAACGTAATTATTTCGCGCGACACACCGTCCAATGATGGTGAACAAATATGCCAAATGATTTTAAAATCTGACAATGAACGACATAGTTATGGCCCGGACAAGCTTGTTCCGCCCGCCCCCAGCCCGCCAGCCAGCCAGCCAGCCCGCCCGCATTCGCCAATCTAATAACCAGTTTTTTCCTTCGGAAAACCTGGTTAACAAATAGCTGGTGTGAATAAGACCTAAGACTGTCTTTATTCAAATAGTTATTATGTGAAGAACTAAGTACATTGATACTACTCTTCTTTTACAGTATATAAGTGTGCAGTGAGCCCTGCAGGTGACAAGATATGTGTCACCAACTCGGACCATTACAAGGTCCTCACCCTGGACAGAGACGGCACACTTCTCCACACCTTCACAGACCCAGCCCTAAAATGCCCACAAGGTATTCATGTGACTGATCTGGGACAGGTGCTGGTATGTGGAGGTGTAGTTTTCACTATCCTACAGCTGGATGGTGAAGGCAAGAAGAAGCTGGCAACTATTGCTACCAGGAGTGATGGACTTTTTTACCCACGGTCAGTCTTCTACAATATTCATACAGCCTCCATCATTGTGGGACAACTTTCAGACAAAAAAATCCTTGTGTTTAAAGTAAAATAGTTTTATTGAACAATTTCAGTACAAACATTTTGGAAAATGCACTTTCAACATGAATTCTTGGTCACAAAAAAAACTTGAATTCTGTGTTAGGTTTCATCACATATGTCATATGCATGATTTATTATGTTGCCAAGTAACGTCAGATCCTGAATATGTTTGAAAAAGTTGTTTCATAATAAAATTCTTCATTATTTATTGTTATATTTAATATTATTTTTTCTTGCGTTTATTGTGTTGCCGTAAAATTTAAAAGTATGCTACATTAACATCTGTTGCAAGGAATGAACTGTGTTGCTCTGATGATTATTTTTCATGTGAATTGTATATAATTAGTGTATCGTTGTAATCTTGAATCTGTATCTTGAACATGAACACAATATTTACTTTTGTGATTTGTTATGTTCTAAAATATTTTAGTGTACTTGTTTAGCATAGCAATGTGCAGTTTGGAGAGGTTTTAGATTTTCATTTAATTCTTCAACTGTAACCATGTGTTAAATTTGATTAGAAAATTAATATTTTATTTATTATAAACAAACATGTACATGTATTGTGCATATTTCTCACTCCTTGTTTTTAATTCTTATTTTTGTTGATGACAATTATGCATGTATTAACGTGTGTCATACATGATATATGCCTTTACCTTTCACTATGTTTGCTGAATAAATATACCTTTACTAGTTACCTTGTTATTTACTTTTAAGGGATGGCATTGAATCATCATAATCAGTATTTGAAGCCATCTTTAATACAGGGTGCAGGATGACTATGGGGTTCACATAAAATGTTAAGGGTTGTAAACACACCGGTAAGTGGTGTTTTGTTTTCAAATAACTTTTTTTCTTTACAATTTCAACTAGTGCATAAAAGACAGTTTTTGATGCTGCTTGTGACAATGTGAAATACATTGGAATCACTTTATTTAATAAGCCTGTGTTCTTGAACAAAAATGTGATGTGTACAGCGTTCATGTACACTTTTATGCTGCATGCAACAACAAAATTTGTCACTGATTTCAGACGTTTTCAAGGATTTATTCTTAAATCTTAAGATATCGGCATAAACTGCTAGAAAAACTGTCATTTATGCACTAAAGATTTTTGCAAATGTATTTCAATAACTTGAGATATTTGCAAAAATAAAGTGTTAACATTCTGTCCAGCCCGTGTGTAAACCCCCTGTGAACCCCGTTGATACTGCACCCCACCCTGAATAAAAGATTATTTCGGATTTATACGAGGATGAAGTGATGCTGGACACTCACCAACTGTTTTCAAACATAACAGAGTTTGTACACAAAATTCATGTGCATTGGAATTAAAAAATGGAAATGGGGTTTACAAAATGTTGCCTGTAATACCCATAATCTGACTGCTCATAATGATAGATTTATAAAAAGAACGTACAGATCAATATGGGGAAGCTGTATGAATAAGTGAGCCCTGAATATTTGGCATTTTCATACAATCAAACATTAATATATTTCCACCATTGGTGTTTACTACTTCGTGCCTATATACAGACACTCTTTTTTTGTATTTACGTAACAAATTTCCAACAATGCTGTATGACTTGTATATGCATTTACATGTTGTGCTTTCTTATTATAAAACATTGTCCTGACCCATTCAAATTGCAATCAAAAAAGTCAAACAAGCCACACATTTTTATCAAGAAACACTTAGACATTAATTCATTAACCGATTTGAGCAAAGTTATAATGGCTATTAAGGGTATCACGTTTACAGATTTTTCTCAACGTTTAAACGAAATGAAATAAACGAAACGTTAACGTTTAAACAGTATATCCCTATGTCAGTTTTAAAAGCATCAGTACCATCGCTTTTCCAAACTGAAAGTAGTAATTATTTCTGGAAGTTATATTCAGTGTAATACAATTCTAGACAAGATGGAAAAAAACACTATTAAAGAGCTAGATGATAAGTTGACTAGTCTGAAAGCTTCTCTCAAGACTGATGCGGACAACTGCAGCAAGCTTAAAACTGAACTAAAACAACTCAGTGATGCAATACATGACATTGTTGATAAGGGCAAAGCAGAACTAACATTTATTGCAAGTAAGAAATGTCTGGAAAAACTTAAGCAATCTGAAACTTATCTGAAGGAGAACTCTGTACAGGTAGAAAGTTCGCAGGCATTCCAGGCCGACAGTGATGTTCAACAGTACTTGTCTAAATTGTCAGGTATTGGAAGGATTGTACTCAGTACCAAGGCATTATCAGCACTAGGTGACCCAGACCAGGTATTTATTGTGAAAGGAAAGTCAGAGTATGATGTGAAGATACCGAGCGATTTACAGGCAAGCTTTGAAATGACTGAAATCACTGCCATTTCTGTTCTCTCTGATGATCAGATCCTTGTGGCAGATACAAATAATTTCAGAGTTAAGCTACTTAATCCTCAATACCAGGTGGTGGGACACTGTGATTTAACTGCTCATCCCTATGACATCTGTCAAATCACACCAAGTGAAGTTGCTGTTGCTGTGAATCAGGATATCACAAATGAGGTCCAGTTTGTATCCGTTAATGCTGGGCGACTGGTTAAGGACAGGAAGCTACAGTTTCAGCATACATGTATTGGTATAGCTCATTATCTGCAAGACCTTTGTCTCACTTCCGGTACTGCACTTTACAAGTATTCAATGAAAGGAGCCCTGTTGAAAAAGCTGCATGAGGATACATCAGGCGATTTAACAGGTAAAATGTGGTGTATATATTCTTGTTACATTTGAAATTATTATAAGGAATGTTAAAATTATATTATGCTTTTTTTTAATATTCACGCAAAAGTCAATTGTATTTTTACCTTTGCCTATTGCACATAGGTGTGTTTGCTAATAACCTACATAATAATTTCGCTATTAGTAAATAAAAAAACCCTCAACAATAAAGTCCTTCCTTTGCTTAAGTAGTTTCTTGACTTTTCTTTACAGTTTAAGAGGTTTTACAATTTACAATTGTTTACGCAGACAATTCTACATAATTCAATCATAATAATCATGTCAGCAACCTCTGACTATGTCAGTGAGTACATGCACTTACTGAGAGAATGTTATTAAGTTATTAAGTGTACGTACTACATGGGATTTCAGCATAAAAAAGCATGCATGCATGAATGTTTCATTGCAAGAAAAATCACATATTAATAACAACAAATAGCTGCTGTGAATTAAGTGCTAATGCTTTTTCATTAACATAATGATACTGTAAAGAAATAATTATACTGATACTAGTCTTTTTTACAGTATCAAGGTGTGCAGTGAGTCCTGCAGGTGACAAGATATTTGGCACCAATCTTTCCCATGACCAGGTCCTCACCCTGGCCAGAGACAGCTCAGTTCTCCAAACCTTCACAGACCCAGACCTAATACAACCAGGTGTACATGTGACTGATCTGGGACAGGTGTTAGTTTGTGGATTTGATTCAAACACTATCCTACAGCTGGATGGTGAAGGCAAGAAGAAGCTGGCAACTATTGCTTCCAAGAGTGATGGACTTTATATGCCCAGGTCAGTCTTCTACAATAGGAGCACAGCATCCATCATTGTAGGACAATGTAATATATGTGAAAACAACATACTTGTGTTTAAAGTAAAATAGTTTTGTTTCACAAGTTTCAGTTAATGCATTTTGGAACATGTACTTTCAACATGAATTCTTGGCCACACCAAACTCATATTCAGTGTAACGTTTCATAATATAATTCCCCTAGATAATTAATTATGTTGCCAAATAATGTCAGATAATTAATACGCTTGAAAAAGTACATTCATAATAAAATTCTTAGTAGCATAGGTCTATTATTTAGTGTTTAATTGTATAATTCTCATTTATTGATTTCTTGTGTGTCAATACAAGTTAAAAGCATGCTATCATCTGTTGCAAGGAATCCATTGTATTGCTCAGATGAATATTTTTCTCTTGAATTTTATATAGTAAGTTTATTATTGTAATCTTGACTCTATCTTGAAAATGACTTACATGTACATACATGATTTACATTATTTTGTTGTAATTGTTATGAAAAGTAAAATTTTGCATGTAAGGGCAGGTTTTACAATTTATTTGTTTTCTTTATCTGCCATCATGACGTGTTCTGTTAAAAAATATATATTTAGTTTCATAGAGTAACATATATTTGTTGCATAGATTTATTCCAGATTTTATTTGTGTTGATGGCAATTGAACTTATTTTTTACTCATGTCATGCAGTTAATTAGTTTATTCAAGTCTCATCCAAAACATGTGTTATACAATGTAATACAAATATTCAATGCATAAAATATATGCATTTTATTTGCCTGTATACCTTTCATTGTGTTTAGCTGAATCAATTACCTGTTACAATTTCAATTTCACATTCATCTTGAGTGTTATAAACTAGGGATGGAATCAAAAACCATAACCATATGTCTCATAATTATAACCACCATAGTAACTTTCTAATTCAATTTAGCTCTTAAGTGTCTAAATCTACATACAACAAGTATACAAAAGTAGGACAGTTGAAGCGAGGGTACATCCTCAAGATTCCATTGTCATTTGTTATGCTGAGTGCATGTTTTTTGTTCTTTTTTTTGCTCAATGTAAAATATTGTTTGCCTGTATTATACTTGAAGTAAATGTACCTTATTATTGAAATCTGTAAAGTACGGAATCCAGATAGTGTCGTCTATAATCTCGACCTTCTTTCATCAAGGGCGACACACAAAACGACACACAATATTTTGTACGATACTCAAAGCAACACAAGATATTTTGCGCGGCACACAAAGCGTCACACGATATTTTGCGCGATACATGAAGCAACACGCGAGGATGTACCACGAAATATCGCCCTTGTGTAAGGTAGCCCAAAAGGTGATATATCATGGTAAATATCGCGTGTCACTTTGTGTGTCGCGCAAAATATTGTGTGTCGCTTCGTGTATCGTGTGTCGCCCTTGATGAAAGAAGGCGAGATTATGGATGGCACTATCCGGATTCCAGAGTTATAAGTCACGAAACTGAATGAAACACTTCAAAATATATACATGTTGATGTCAGTGTTATTTTCACCATTTTGGAAATGCGGCATGTTGTTTTGACTAAAGTTGGGTAATTTAGTTGTGTGTTTTTGCATGCATATACCATATAATTGAGAATTAAAGTATTTTTAATATTATTTTTGCTAAGTTTAAACTCAAAAAGGTGGATAGGGAGATAAACTGAATATTGAGATTTATTTTTNCCCTTCCCCTCGCTGTCATACTGATTCAGCTCAATCCTTACGACAATGTCCTGAATACCATTATCATGGGCATCATTATGTACCCATCATATAAAAATATACATGAGAAACACACAGCAGATTGACAAACGAATTAAATGTTTGGTTACAAACAACTTGCATATATATTACATTAATGATAAAGCTTGTGTGATAATTCAAACAAAGAACAGCTGTTGTACTGAGAACAATATTGTAAGCACCATTAACACAAATTAAATACATTCATATGCACATTTATAACTTTGGAAATACATGAAATAAATCTGTTTTTACATAAAAATACTGAAAATTCAAATATCAAACTCATTTAAACACAAGTCAAATTTCCTCACATATATATATGCGAATAAAAGAAAAGCTCCAGCAAAAGGTTAACACAGCAAAATGTTTAAGTGGTATTCATTATCTTTTGAATTTTAGATAATTGAGTAAAGATAAAGAGTTATCCATTAAAAGCAATACATGTCAAGCAAAGACGGGTAGACAATATACACAATTACACATTTAAATACACAGTTTTACAACGCTGAATATTTACATACATAAATACTTCATTAATTTTGGCTCAGAAACTAATACAGAATTCTGTTGACAAACTTAAAGATTAAATGAACAAGAGGTTTTTCACAGGTTAATAATGTCGTCGGAGTAAAAACAGGAGCTCCATTAGTTTTATTAACCTAGCGTTAGTTTTCAATTATTTCCGTGACAATAGCAAGCACAATTTTGGTCTCACAAAAAAATTAAATTATATGCGTATTCAACTTAGGCCCTGAATCCACCTGCATTTTACCTGCCTTGCATAAGTACTTTTTGAGTTGTCGATTTAAAGATATTCAAGAATCAAAGATTTAAGATAAATCAGATAATAAGACATTTTATTTATTAATTTATTAACCTTGGGCATTTGAACACTCAATAAATGATAAAAACCTACCACAAATTTCATTGAATGAATATTGAACCGTCTACATGAATAACTTATTATTCGAGAAATGCATGCTGGAATTTATTTGTTTCAAAAACACAACCAAAGTGTTTTCTTAAAGCTTTATAACTTAGTATGCCGTAAAACTCATGAAAACATAATTTTAAAGCTAGAGTACACCGGCATAATCAGCTATGTTGTATTCACTCCTTGTAGTTAAGAATACATCCTCAGTGAAGGCTATATTCCACTATCAGCTAGGTCAACAACCAATATAGGTAATCCTTTCTCTACCCAGTTTATTTACATTTTAAATTCATAACCAATTTATGATCAATTCACACTGTGCCCTTCTGTGCTGAGTTTTTTTCTTAAGAAGAATGGCTGTTTGTGTGTAAAAAGAAGAAAACTTCTGATAATTTGGCCATTAAAAACACATTAATGAACACAATTCCCAATAAGCACATAAAATGATTTCTTTTCAGGATTACGCTCCTTACCATGAGGAATAATTTTAATGGAGTTTTCATTCAAAAATTGACTGCAATTCAACCATATTGAAGTATTTAAATTGATGTTACCTGAACACTTTTGACAAAATCACCATTGAATTGGTAGTCCAGAAGTGTATTACCTTCATGAGGTAAAATATTTGTTGAGCCTCGCTCTGTGAAAATGGGGTTTAATGCATGTGCGTAAAGTTTTGTCCCAGATAAGCCTGTGCAGTTATCTAGGACAAAAATTTCTGCTTTTATTGTATTTTTCGTTTAAATGAAGACTCTTCTTGACGAAAATCCAGTTTAGGTGGAAAGTGTAGTCCCTGCTAAGCCTGTGCTGACTGCACCGGCTAACCCTTTGCATGCTGGGAATTTTGTCGTCTGCTAAAATCTCGTCTGTTGAATTTCTAAAATTAGCATTTCTTTGATTTTTTTTTAAAGAATACTATCAGATTAGCAAACAGTTTGGATCCTGATGAGACGCCAAAGGCCTTCAAAATCCGGTTCCAGTGCTCAAAGGGCTAATCTGGGAAGGCACTTTATGCACATGCATGTACATGTAACCCCGTTTTCTCAGAGCGCGACTCATTAAAAAACTTCCTTTAGTTAAATGTGACAGTTACATAATGCTTATAAATGGAGAATGTTCTTTTAAAACATAATAACCATTAAATAACTGAACAATATTGTCATTAATAATGCACAAATCCTTTCTTTCCTTGTACAAGACATTCATCCACTTGAACTGGTAAAAAGTACAACAAGGATCATAATTATGTCTGCGTGGATACTTTTTCTCTACATGTGTGTACACATTTAATTCACACAGGGTAGGTTGCACATACACTCTTGCAAAATATTGATGTCTGCACTCATAACTTTGAAACATTATGCTGCCACGGTGAAACATTGTATAATATGCAAGGAAAGGAGATACTGAAAACAGCAAGTTTCATAATCCACACTATGCGCCATCAGACTTTGACTATGACTGCAAAATCACATCGGGATTCACAAATATCATTACATGAAATTACAACACAAACAAGTACAAGTACATTATACAAAATATATGCACTTGGCTTTCTTATCTCTCACCATATATGACTGGCTATTAAGAAACATCTTTACAGATGAGTACAAAAACATCTATCCTCATGTTTGGTTTGCAGTTTGAATGCAATGAAGATGAACCAATTAATATAAAACATGTATATACATTAAACGATAAAACTGTACACAACCACGCTACAATAGGTATTATGCTTGCTACTCCTGCAACACTATACAGATGTCTCCGAACTCAACTTGAGAACAAATTTGTTTGACTTTGGATCTATCACCTCCTCTGTCAGGTTAAAGTGCGGCAATTTTCTCACCGAACACAGCAACGACACATCATTCTGTCTCAATTGAAACACAAAGTTATGCTCGATTTCCCGCGTAAGCAACTGGTCACACACAAGCACCCAGTTCTGAGTGTCCTTGTAATCCTTCGTGTTCATTATGACAACTCCCTGATACATATAGCGCTCGACGAACGACTTGGCACTCATGTCGTGACTGATGCAGGTCGCGAGGTGCTGTAGCACGGACTCCATCGTGTAGCGGGGCTGCTGTCGAGTGACGCGAAGGTACTTCTGGAGTGGTCGAGCCATCGATGGGAACACAGCCTGCGCTGCTTCCTGAGGATCCATTGGCACTGCTGGACCTTAAATAATACAGGTAGAAAATAAACTAAAATATTTCAGTTTTAGTAATGAAATGTCATGCATTCTGGGGAAACTGGGCTTAATGCATGTACTATAAGTGTCAACCCAGATCAGCCTGTGCAGTCCGCACGAGCTAATCAGGGACAACACTTTCAGTCTAGACTGGATTTTCCTTTTGAAGAGACTTTCTTTAAACGAAAATAATCCATAAAATGGAATGTGTCATCCCTGAAAAGCCTGTACGGATTGCACAGGCTAATCTGGAAGGTCACTTTTCGCACATGCATTAAGCCCAGTTTTCCCAGAAAGCCGCCCAAGCGTTAATGTTTCTTAATTATGCATACACCTCAGAACCAATGGGTCAATGCAAAAAATATGCTTTAAGAATACCAGTATGCTAAATTATTAATACATAGTTTTGCTTTGAGTCAGCAAATTATTACATCGCATCTGATAATCTCAAATAATAAAATTATACCATAAGTCGAGAGCTTCACAGTTCCTCTGCCAGGGCTCTACATAAACTTTCAAGGATAAATTCATTAAAATCTTTTCCCAATTAGATCTACAAATACTTTTTATTGTCATTTACTTTGAATACTTGTAACATTTTTCTAACGCATATCAGGGCGATTTTTTCGGGATTTTTCCAGATTGAATTCATAAAATATAGAAAATAAAATTCTGACAGTTGTTATACACATCATCCAAAGGCAGCATCTCTGGTTCAGATAAATAATTGATACAGAGGTAGAACCTTTATGATCTCATCATACCTATCATAAAGAGAAACACACAGGTGAGCAGGTTAGATAGTTTGATTTACATGTACAAGAATTATAGGCATAGGCAGAGTTTATAATTTTGTATCTGTTTGTTTCTGGTACCGGCATCTTAAAATGCTATATTAAATACTACCCATAGTGCTCTACACAATACAAATTAAGGTTCTGGAATCTGTAATCATTTATTTTTTTATCTTTTTCAAGTAAAAGAAATCTGTTATCATCGAGATTTTTTTTATTTCACACTGTTTAATTCCTGATTTATTTGCATTTGTAACATAAGGGCTTCTTAATCAAGATAGAAATGTGAATAGCAGTTACCTGTGCATTCCTTAATTCCACATTCACAAAATGGGCATTGGTATGGCTGTGGTGACAGATTATCCAAACACTAATCAATTATAAACTGTCGATTTTCAAATAAATGATTTCCCAATTTTGTTTCGACTTTAAAATCATTTCAAAATTACATGTATGAGCAATTGGGAATTGAACAAATCTTGCAATTAAGATCACAGTGCATGCTACTGAGGTTTTCTGTAGTCAGTGAAACAACTAGAAAACAAGGCATAAAACAGCTCGACTACATATTATTTTGTTCTTCAACCCTTTCCCGCTCAGAAGCACATTTTGACCCGTTGGCAGACCAAAATGTTTTTTTTTAATTAAAGACCTTTTTTTAATAGATTTAAGTAATAAAGGCTTTATTTTCAACCGTAACATGCTGATAAGCAGCAAACAGCTTAAAACATGGGAAAGGGTTAATGACCACCACCACTAACCAATGTTCTTTTAAACATTTCCCAATTAAGAAAACTTCTACTGATGACTGTGTTGATGTTGTATGATTATAATGTCACAACTGTTGTATGCCAAACAAATAGCTATACTTTAACACTAGAGACACCAGAGTACTATAACATCAATGTTTTGACTGCAGCTTCCCTCTCTTAGTGAGTCAGCCCAAATCTAGCAGGAGTCATAAATAATGGAAAATCCATGGGGAGCCCATTGCAGCTAATGACTCGCTGGAAGTTACAAGACAACTCAACTATCTCTCATGCAACATACCTTCTGTATAAAATATTTTTGATGAGCGTTTTCATAATTTAATGGATGTTTCCAATTAAAACTTCAAGAAAACTTTGTGGTTACTGGTATATAAATATTTTGATGTGCATGCTATTTTGAGGTGTAATCCATTTTACAAAATATATGTCAGTTATATCTAGCAGAAAAGATTTCAGACAATTAAGAAATCATCGGGTATTTTGGCTACTGGCAGACACTTGCTGATGCCTATTCAACGCAAATTTATTCACCGATATTATTAATATATGCATACCACCGGTACATTAAGTGCTGTACTCTATATGTCACAGACTTCTTTATGTCGCTCTAATGTATCACTATTGATTCCTTCAGAAAATATGTAAATGAATACCTTCCTGGCATGATAAACAACATCAGAACTTGCTTGTCAGGGAAATATATGTCTGAAAGTCTAGTATTGCAGTGACAAGATTGTATCTGTGTGACAAGATGGCACACTGGAAATGTTTGGTAACTTAAGTTCTCTGTAATTCAAGAACAGATCACTGTGCAATGTATGTGAAGCAATCCTCCACTTTGAAAACTCAGCCTAACCATAAAGTTGAATAACCCTCTGAGCGCTGGAACCAGATTTTGAAGGCCTTTGCAAACAGTTTGGATCCAGATGAGACGCCACAGAAAGTGGCGTCTCATCAGGATCCAAACTGTTTGCTATTCTGATAGTATTCTTTGAACAAAAAATCAAAGAAAATGCTAATTTTAGGAATTTAGCAGACAACATTTTAGCAGACGACAAATTTCCCAGCATGCAAAGGGATAACAATGGACTTTTTTTTAAAGAAATGTCCACTAAATTTGAAACCAGATTCCCTTAATTTAAACTCAGTCACTTAAAATTGTTTAAAAAATTCACAAAACTGTAAATGGTTTTCAAAATTGACAAGGAATCAAACATGCAGAGATGTGTAAATGGCAATCCATATATACTATTTTGTAATTTTATAGAATATTTTGTCCTTAAAACACAAACATTTGTATCATTCATGGATCAACCACAGGTTCAGATCCCTTTGTGAAAACATTTGTCAGCTTGTCACCTTTGATAAAATAATTAATGATTCTTTTTCTTCCCACCTGGATTATTTTGGAGGGAAAATGCTATTTAAATTCATCGATTTGCCCTCAAAGAAAACATTTATGAAACACTTGAAATATTTCCAGATGCAATAAAATACAGTGTCGGTGTCAAATCAAACAGAAATTGATTTTAAATTGGTCTTCAAATACCTGTGCAATTAAATAGCGAGTTTGACTTGGCCATAAAGACATTGTGAAATATTGCCATCAATTATCTTTATCAATAAACTAAAAACACAATCTGCTGTATACACTTTCTTTAAAATTGAGAATTTAAGTTTTTGATGAACATTTTCAAACAAAAAGGTTACTTTGTATGCTGGGAGACCAGTAAACAAAAAAAAGAACATGACACGTTGATATCGAACAAACATCTGTATTGTAATTGTTATAACTACATGTTTAAGGCAGAGCAAGTATTTAAAATGTGGATCATGCATTCATACTTCAACATGTTAATGTATGGGTATTGTACTGATATTGTACTTACAACATAAATGATGGTGAACAAATGTGCCAAATGATTTTAAAATCTCACAATGAACGACATAGTTATGGCCCGGACAAGCTCATTTATGGCCATTTTTTACCTTTGAACTTAAAGTGTGACCTTGACCTTGGAGATATCAACGTACTTCTTTCGCGCGACACACCATCCAATGATGGTGAACAAATGTGCCAAATGATTTTAAAATCTCACAATGAACAACATAGTTATGGCCTGGACAAGCTCGTTTATGGACATTTTTTACCTTTGAACTCAAAGTGTGACCTTGACCTTAGAGATATCGACGTAACTCTTTCGCACGACTCACCGTCCAATGATGGTGAACAAATGTGCCAAATGATTTTAAAATCTCACATGAACGACATAGTTATGGCCCGGACAAGCATTTGACCATTGAATTAAAAAAGTGTGACCTTGACCTTGGAGATATCAACGTAATTCTTTCGGGCGACACACCGTCCAATGATGGCGAACAAATGTACCAAATGATTTTAAAATCTAACGATAATATGACATAGTTAACTTATGGTCCGGACAAACTTTCGGTTTAAAACGCACTAAGTGACCCCGTGACCTTGTTTTTGACCCAGCATGACCCATATTCAAACTTGACCTATACATCATCTAGATACAACTTCTGACCAAGTTTGGTGAAGATCGGATGAAATTTCGGGACAGACAGACAGACCGACCGACAGACAGACCGACAAAGTGACTCTTATATAGCCTCCATTACCAATGGTAATGGGGGTATAAAAATAGGGGCATACAAAATTAAGGGCAGGCAGAAGTGGATATGATGGTCATAGGTTCGATCCCCATGAATGTGGAGTGTTGATATGAACCTTCCAAAGATGCCAGGCACTGGTTCTGTCCAGAAATGTGGCTAAAAATCGTCTCAAGAATCAATTGAATACCTGCCCTAGTCTAAACCTTGATAAGAAGATGTTGTATATTTTACCTTAACCAGAGAATAATGCAAACATTTGGAGGAGTAGTATAGCTCAGATTATTCAGAGCTTAAAACTGACCACTGCAGCCACTTCAAAGCAAGCAAGAGAAAACAAACAAGAGATGTTTAGTCAGAAACACAATGCCCCCTATTGCCCTGCTTTGAAATAAGATTTCAATATATCATTTGGCAGGTTTAGGAATTATCTCCCTTTTAAAGCTTACAACTTCCCTTGATTTTATTTTTTGACCTTTGACCTGGAAGGATGACCTTGACCTTGAACTTTCACCACTCAAAGTGTGCAGCTTCATAAGATACACATGCATGCCAAATATCAAGTTGCTATCTTCAATATTGCAAAAGTTATGACCAATGTTAAAGTTTTCGGACGGACGGACGGACGCACGGACAGACTGACGGACAGTTCAACTGCTATATGCCACCCTACCGGTGGCATAAAAAAATAAACAGAGATAAATAATAAATATTTAAGTCATTTCCGCCTATAACCCAACCTAAACCTAAATGCAAAAAGCACAAAATGCAAAGTTGAAATCTTAAAACATAAAACATGGAACCGAACCACATAACTAAAGCTCATAACTGCAGAAAAGTAAAGCATTTACAAGGTTACAACATCAATACTACTGACAGTCACACACAGAAACAAACAAGCATTAGGGGTTCTCCCATGTCTGTGAGATCCGTTCTTTGTATCCATGATTTTAACAATTATCTATCCCTGATTCAGTGATTGTATCAATCACTTATCCCTGAATGTTTCAATCATCCATCCGTGGTTCACTGTTGTATAAATCACACATCAAGCATTCATAATTCATGTTCAAATGTGCATACAGAATGGTATATAATACATAATTACATTAGTATTATAATGTATAGATCATCCCTGATGAATAGCAATAGCATTTGTCAAGTGAAAAAACAATATGAATATATATAAAGGTCCGACAGGAAATATCTAAAAGGGATCGCATAGACACAAAACATGAAGCCAAATAAAACAGGTCCAAATAAAGTTGACTTGTAATGAGTACCATGTATTATGTGTGTAGTTTTAAACCCCCAAATTTCGATTTCAAAAGTTGGTGCACGTTATACATGATACAACGCTAGTCTGAGTACTAATTTTCAAAAAAATCGTTGTGCTATCCGAAATATCCATAAAAGACGAGATGTTAAAAAAATCTAGTGTGTGTTATACATGAAGTTGCATGTAATAATACGGTAAAGAACGATACAAGCTACAACTATCACCTGATCAATTCGACCGGTCAATAACCCTGTCCAAAATCAATCGTCAATAACCCTGTCCAAAATCAATCATCGTTAAATCAATAACAGCCAGGGACCTGGGTCCAACCTACATAACCTGGAGATAATATAACAACTTACAGCTGTCCCAGACATCAATGTAGTAGAGGAGGTGCCAATACACTGTGTTTGTTAAAAGGCAGGAAACTTAAGAGTTCATGTCATGTGATCATATCGGCCAACAAAAAAACATCAATCTATCTCAGTCAAAAATTGTTAGCAAGTGCACTTGACTGGTTCGCTACAAATCAATCTATTTTAATGTAATATGTGTTGTGTTCTGAGAAAACTGTGCATAATGCATGTGCGTTAAGTGTCATCCCAGATTAGGCTAATCAGGGACGACACTTTCCGCCTAAATTGGATTTTTGCTAAGAAGAGACTTCATTTAAACGAAAAATGTCATAAAAGCGGAAAGTGTTGTCCCTGATTAGCCTGTGCGGACTGCACAGGCTAATTTGGGACGACACCTCACGCACATGCACAGTTTTCTCAGAACACGACACAAATGCCATTTTCAATTGCTGTCCATGAATGTTGGAATATAGGGAGCTTTCTAGGTTTGCATGTCTGACTGCATGCCTATGTTTGTGTCTATGGATATATTCCAGAGCTAATCGTCAAAAAGTGTTTCCATTTTTTGTTTTAACTGGTCAATATTTCCAGTGGGAATTAACTCATACTTTTTACATTGTAAACCATTGCCAAAATTGTTTCAAGATACAAGAAAGAAAAAAAAAAGATATAGATTCAGCATTTGTAATCAAGCATTCAAGAAACACTCAGAAGTCAATTTGCTCCCTTAATATCTAAAGATATGCTATAAAATTCATATGCAATCAAATAGTTCTCCGTTTTGCAGAGATATCAGAGATAAATGTGAACCATGCATTGCTTAAAGGGACCAAAAAACAGAGTAAAACTAACGCAATGAACAGTCTGTCTTGAGAGTATCAGTGATTTTTTTTACCTGCGAATCCCGCGTCCTAGCTTTAAAATATAGTTTAATATTTGGACGCGTTCTTTCAATCCGACTCGTTGATTTGCAAGTTCTCGAGTCACAGGACTCAGATAAGAAAATGTGTAAAAATATCACTGAGTGTTCCGGGGAGATAACTGACTAAAATGTCTCAATGAAGAACATGGAATATTTGTAAACGCCTTAAAGAGTATTCCGGGGAGATAACTCACTTCAATGTCTCATTGAAGAACATGGAATATTTGTATACGCCTCTAGAGAGTATTCAGGGGAGATAACCTACTAGAATGTCTCATTAAAGAACATGGAATATTTTATACCACTCTAGAGTGTATTCAGGGGAGATAACTGACTTAAATGTCTCATTGAAGAACATGGAATATTTTATACCACTCTAGAGAGTATTCAGGGGAGATAACCGACTAGAATGTCTCATTGAAGAACATGGAATATTTGTATACGCCTTTAGAGAGTATTCACTTCTCCATTGAAGAACATGGAACATTTTTTTACCACTCTAGGGAGTATTTAGGCGAGATAATCGTCTAAAATGTCTCATTGAAGAACATGGAATATGGAATACCTTTTGGTAAAATCCTCTGCAACAGTGACTGCTCCGATTTTATTACTAGTTTTTCATTGTTATTC
>VMBQ01002530.1:6066-21066 GCA_007657795.1 Dreissena rostriformis | reverse complement strand
TGTATACATGTATTGTAAAGCATTGATCGAAATGGCTTAACCCATTTATACATAGTGGACTCTCCCATCCTTCTGAATTGGATCAATTTATTTCCAAAATTAGGGATGTCTAGTATATTTATTTCTATATTTAGACAATTTCTTACAGAAATTCCTTGAAGCAAACAGTGCAGACCCTGATGAGACGCCGCATCATGCGGCGTCTCATATGGGTCTACGCTGTTTGCCAAGGCCTTTTTTCTAGACGCTAGGCATAAATGGGTTGAATAAATACTTGTTCATTGTAATAATGCTTAGAATTGCAATTTATGTATTGACAATAGTTTGATGGTTGAGCGGAAACGAGAAAAGAATGGTTGGCGAAGTTACTGTGTGTTTTGTTTTTTCATTTTACAAGACGTGCTAACATAGGATGTCAAATGCAACATAAATTTCGCATATAATTTGATGATATATCGCTTTATTTACTTTTTATATCATATGTGAGTTTAAAATCTTCGAATGTTGTTTGTTCCCTACGCCAAGCAGAACAAATAAAATTTGATCAGCTCTTTTCTTACTGCAAATGAGAAGAAAAATATGTTTAATCAAATTCCATATGAAATTACATAACAAAAATTCTGTTGATGAATTAAATTATAAATTTATTACCTGTCTTTTTGGAGGCGTTTATTTAAGGGACTTGTTCACAGATTTTGGCATGTTTTGAAGTTTGTCATTTTATGCTTTAAATTGGTAAATAGAAACATCAGAACTAAAGAGCTCCAATATAAAAGCAGGAATAAGAGTTTAAAAAAAAAAAGGAGTTAACCACACCAGGACTCAAACCACTGACACATGGAGTAATAGCCAAGCGCCGAAACCACTCAGCCATCCGTCTTTACGTGTGTGTGTAATTCAGAGTTTATGTTCGGGTCGTCGTTGAGTCTTTACGTCTACATTATGTGCGGACCTGACCATCCGTCTTCACATGGGCTGCCATTTATTCAATACATTGTATAGCCATCCACGTGTTGTAACAAAATATAACGATAACAAAAGAAATCGGAATCTTTGAATCGTTTCGCGTCTGAGACGCTTTATAATTTTATCAATTTTTAACGATGATTTTCCGTAAACGGAAGTGTATTTTCAGTATAAGTCTGCGTCATTAGTGTTATTTCGCACACTGGTGCACATTATTCATTTATTTTTTGAATCTGTGACACAAAGTTGAAAATTTCTCATTTTGATAAACTGTGAACAAGTCCCTTTAAGTAGAATGTATTAAGACATTTCGAATATAATTCACTCGAGATCATCATCACATTGCTGCTGTTCATATATAAAATGGATTTTCTATTCAATGACTACATTTGTCGCGTTCTGAGAAAACTGGGCATAATGCATGTGCGTAAATGGTCGTCCCAGATTAGCCTGTGCAGTCCGCACAGGTTAATCAGGGACGACACTTTACGCTTTTATGACATTTTTCGTTTAAATTAAGTCTTTTCTTAGCGAAAATCCAGTTAAGGCGGAAAGTGTCGTCCCGGATTAGCCTGTGCGGACTTCACAGGCTAATCCGGGACGACACTTTCCGCCTTAACTGGATTTTCGCTAAGAAAAGACTTTACGCACATGCATTTTGCCCAGTTTTTTCAGAACACGACTCATGTGTTCACATTTCATAAGAGAAGAATAAAAGAAATACAAATTAATTTCAAGTCGCAAGACTCTTAATAAACACGCTTATATCATGTTTTTTAGCTTAAAGCACTATAATTATAGGTCCAAAATTGGTTACACGTTCATACAATACAAGGGAGTTAATTGTACATATCCGCAAACTTTAAACATTTGTCTCCCTTGAAATCTTGCACTTACATAAACCTAAACAAAAATACTCTTCAATAGGGCGGCTAGTCCAAAAACAATGAGTACATCTCAAGGTCTGCAGTTATTGAGGAAGATTGTTCAACAATCGACCAGAGAATATAAAGGCTTCGAGAATGTTTTGAAGTCGGTAAGAACGCTACACTAGGGACATGGCATTAGAAAGCTCGAAACCAGCTAGCTTTCAAACGACACACTATTTCGGATAACTGATCATTCGGACTACCGTGATTATACTGGTAACATTAGCAGTGATATAAACTAACCATTGTCCACAGTTTCACACATTTGTTCTGCCAGTAGTGCTTGAATAGATTACTTAGAAGTTTACACAGATTATCTAGCAATTGTTTAGGGCCTACTGTATGGCTCCTGGGATACCGCTTTTGTATCCACGAATATTGTAAACGCATTTATATTTTTCGGCACGGACGTTCGGATATCTGATTTTAAACAGCAAATAAAGAATTAGCGTCGGTCATTTTTCGATGTGTTCAAGTGAAATGTGTGGTTCGGTCAACCCACGAAATCAACGAAAATTAATGTCCCGCGAATATTAATGATTCTACTGTAAAGTATGTTTTATACGTTCATAACGCTGGTCTGGCGTGGGTTGATTTCAGGAGAACTGAAAATACCATTCAAAATTAGAATCTATTAGTCTTTGACTTAGTTATATTGATTGGGTAACAACTTACTCAGTGCACATTTTTTTTTAAACTTATCAGACGTGGCAAATGCCGCCCCGCATGACGTAATACGTATATGGTAGTTGTGTTTAAAACAGTTGAAAGTTGCGCACTGTAAGAATTGTTTTCGTAAGAAAATACAATTAAACTTGTACAACTTATATCACTTAGAAAAACTAATGCAAGCTGTGTTGCCGTGTTGTTGTTCGTTGAATAGTGTAGGAGAACGAAGTTGAACAAGTTTGTGTCAACGGACAGACACAGACAGATGGGGAAACGGAGACGGACAGTAGGAAAAAAAATGCAATAATGAAATATCCAGTAAACCTCTTCATTGGGATTGTTGGGTTATGTTAACTTATATAAACATCCAAATTAAACACAGAAAACACCTGTTCATTTTTGTTTAATTACTTGGTCTATAATAAGAGACTGTAGGTATTCTTGTTGATTTTATTTACATGTATTTGAAATTGGTAAAAAGTGTTCGTTTATTTTTTTCATCATTTTTAGTAGGTCTTCTAGTTTCCTGCGTTATTTATAAATGACTAACTTATTAACTCTAATAACGACTTATTCAATATGCATGCAGGTGCGCGTTTTAAGTGGTGGTGGTGGCACTTGCAAATGTGCGCTGCAAGTGGGGGAGGAGCATCAGAACAGGGGCGGCACGCTGCACGGTGGGCTCACGTGCACGCTGGTGGACGCCGTGTCCACGTGGGCGCTGATGGCCATGGAAGANTCAAAGAATGATAAACCCCAATTAATTAGAACTTGTACACACATTCGCAGTCTGCAACAAGTATTGTAACAGAGGACGTGAGTATTGTAACAGGGGACATGAGTATTGTAACAGGGGACGTGAGTATTGTAACAGGGGACGTGAGTATTGTAAAAGGGACGTGAGTATTGTATCAGGGGACATGAGTATTGTAACAGGGGACGTGAGTATTGTAACAGGGAACGTTAGCATTGTAACAGGGAACGTGAGTATTGTAACAGGGAACGTGAGTATTGTAACAGGGGACGTGAGTATTGTTACAGGGCACGTGAGTTTTGTAACAGGGGACGTGGGTATTGTAACAGGGGACTTGAGTATTGTAACAGGAAACGTCGGTATTGTTACAGGGGACGTGAGTTTTGTAACAGGGGACGTGAGTATTGTAACAGGGAACGTGAGTTTTGTAATAGGGGACGTGATTATTGTTACAGGGAACGTGAGTATTCTAACAGGGGACGTGAGTTTTGTAACAGGAGACGAGAGTATTGTAACAGGAGGCGTGAATGTTGTAACAGGGGACGCGAGTATCGGAAGACATGAGTATTGTAACAGGTGACGTAAGTATCGTTACTGGGGACGAACAATCAAATGAGCCGGGTTTTGAGCCGGTTTCTGGGAACTCTGGGCTTAATGCATGTGCTTAAAGTGTCGTCTTAGATAAGACTGTGCAGTCTGCTGTGATGACAATTTCCGCTTAAACTGGACTTTGTGTTAGAAAATACTTTCTTCAAACGAAAAATACCATAAAATCGTAAAGAGTCGTTGCTGATTAGCCTGTACGGACTGCGCAGGCTAATCAGGGGTAACACTTTAGGAGCATGCATAAAGCCCAGTTTTCACAGGAAAAGGCTTAATTTATTGGGGCCTCTTGCTCGTCCTTTACCAATCCCTGAATGATAAACGTTGTTATTGAATACTGACCTGATGACGGCGTAAAGAATTGTCATAATGCTGCAGTTACCATTGCTTGCCCGGTTAAGCACTGGGTTTTGTTTAGCACGAAACACTTTTGCACTCGTATGTTTCTTAGCGTCGCCTGATAAACTTCGACTGTATGCAACAGAGTGACTTATCTTTCTTATTGATTCAATCGAAACCAGTGACATTTTAGAAATAACACTAAACCTCACAAACGAACGTCTCCACATTTAAAACAGCAATATAGCTTTTTACTATACATTAAAATCATTATTATTGATGGGACATTAATTTTCGTTGTTTGCGTGGGTTGACTGATGCACGGATTTAACACAAACATATCAGAAACTGACCAACGCAATTTTTTTTTCTTTTTTCTAAATTCAGAAATTGACGCATTTACGTGTTCACGAAAATGGTTTTGTTTGGAAACAAAAACACGATATTTTATGACGAAAAATAAAAATATGATTTTACAGTATTTACTACAATTAGACAACATTGACCTGACACTAATCAGCAGTAAGACGTGTACATAAAAATCCCGTTTTCATATAAATGTACATCCGTTTGTATATTACCTTCAGTTGCACATATGTATAACATAGGTACACTAATATCCCGCTAAAATCCGGTAATGTTATAACGTAACCTAATACGAGCCAATCGGTACCCCTCGCAGATTATCATTAATCGCCACATATACTTATACGATGTTTGACGGAAAGGACCGAGAATGTGCGAATAAATATAAACTTAAGTTAAAGGCCCGGATAATCGAAGAAAATTAAATGTATTTTACAAAGGCATCACTTTTTTATAAAAAAAATGACGTGTATTTGTCTCACAACTTTCTCGGCTATAGGAAATACACACAATACATTAGGATAATATTCGAAAGCGTCTGGTGCAAGTGATAAAAAATGTAAAATCATGTATATTCGTTGGCATGAATTTTCATGGTTGTTCAAACATGACCCATCTGTCGTAGACACGTAAATATATGGATTTCTGATTTTGGAATAATATGAAAAATGTGCGTCGGTCATTGTTCGATGTGTTGGTGGTAAAAACGTTTATCAGTCATCCCACGAAATCCATGAAAATTAATGTCCCACGAAAAATAAGGATTTTACAGTACTTTACTGTGAGTATATACCCCAGATTCATGAAGGGGGCACCAGTTGGCGAGGAGATCGTGGTAGATGCCCGGATATTGAAACGCGGCAAGCGACTCGCCTTCCTGTCTGTGGACATAACCAACATGGCGGACGGAACACTGCTAGCCCAGGGCAAGCACACCAAGTATATAGGCTCCTAGTTCGGTGTAAAGATCATCTTCGTACCTGACGCTCGGATTAAGGATCTAAACCTCAAATGGGTTTCGTGTAATATCGCCATACTACGGTTTTTCTTTAATTTTCGCTTTGAATGTAAGGTTTATTTGAGAAAAAAAACATGACCAACTTCCGATCATACATCATTATTACATGTGTATTTCTGTTAATACACAACACAAATTCCCTGGCAATAAAGTTTATTCTATATAACAAAAAGTGCAACAATCAGATAAACATTTAATAAGATTGACCAGAGTCTCTGGATTGACGTTGTTTTTTATGCCCCTTCTTCGAAGAAGAGGGGGTATATTGTTTTTGGCCTGTCTGTCTGTCATTCTGTCTATCTGTCCCAAATCTTTAAGGTCAAAATATGGAACATTAAGGTCAAAATATGGAACTTTAAGTCAAAACATGGACATTTTATTTCAAAGAGGTGCAGTACGGGGCATTGTGTTTCTAACAAACACATTATTTGTTTTTATCAACAATACTACCATTTTGTCAGGGACAAGCATGTTTAAGTTCATATTCTCAGTTATCTAGTAATCATCCAACGAGTTGAGAAGCCAGTGTTTACAAACCGAATTTTTACATCGATTTTTATGCCCCCCGGTAAGGTGGCATATAGTGATCGCACGGTCCGTCTGTCTGTCCGTCCGTCCGTCTGTCCTTCTGAAATTCCGTCACACTTGCGTTTAGGTTTCGAAAATTGGTCATAACTTTTGCAATATTGATCATAGCAACTTGATATTTGGCATGCATGTGTATCTCATTGAGCTGCACATTTTGAGTGGTGAAAGGTCAAGGTCATCCTTCAAGGTCAAAGGTATAAAAAAAATCAAAGCGACGCAGTAGGGGGCATTGTGTTTCTGACAAACACATCTCTTGTTCTACCTCATTAGGTTTCGGTTGTTAGTCTGGCGTTGCATTTCTTAAAGAAGTTAAAAAGTAAACTTAGTGACATATTAACATTATCAAATTATAAAATTACCAACAGAATATTTTGATGAACCTGTATATTTGTACATAAATATTTGTAAAGCGTTTCTATATAAGTTTCAATACCATATTAAAGTGTATTGATATTAAGCATTTTACTTTGATATTATTTCAAAGACACAGTCTTTGAATATTAGTTTTTTAACAATTTCTATTAATATTGAACTTAATACACAATGATTTCAAACAATTGCATCTTGTGATGTGTTTTAATAAGTTCTCATCACGTTGTTTGGTATTTACTCTCCAGTTGAAAGTTGTCTTCTATTCCCCTGTTGTTCCTATAAGTCATCAGTATTTTTTATCCTCCACTTATGTTAGAGTCTCCTGATGTTATTTGTTGGTGTTCCACTTGTTAGTTGTGCTTTATTTTCCGATGAGAGATTTGTTGTTGTTTTTTTTTCGTTCAAATATACATTTTTTATTTTCGCAAAATTTGTTAGTTTTTATTCAACAGTTCTTAGATTTAGTTTTAATACAATGACTTTAAAATAAACATCACTGTGTTGAAACTTTCGTTTATTTGGTAGGTCAAATTTACATAACAGTATAATAAGCAAACAGGGCTTAATGCATGTGCTTGAAGTGTCGTCACACATAAGCCTGTGCAGTCCGCACTGGCTTATCTGGGACGACACTTTCATTAAAGACAGGATTTTCGTTAAAAAAGAAACTTCCTTCTTTTAAAAATTCTTAAAAAGCGAAAAATGTCGTCCAGATAAGCCAGTGAGAACTGTACAGGCTAATCTGGGACGACACTTTACGCACATGCATTAAGCCCAGTTTTCCAAGAACGCGGCTGGTATAACTATGTGTGTCGCGGAAGGAGTTCTAGTATTTGTCGCAGTCGTGGCTTGAGAACTGCGTGCATTCATTGTCATTTGTCGTCTCAGTGTAGCCTTGAGAGGTGTTCAAACCGGCACCTGAAACGAAATATCAGTATACGGGTTATTTTGTTGCCTCCAATTTCTGTAAAATGATTATTATTCGTGGGACATTCATTTTCATTGATTTCGTGGGTTGAGCGCTCCACGAATTTAACAAAAACACAACCGAAAGGGACCGAAGCATTTTTTGTTTCCAAAATCAGAGTTCCACAAATTTTCGCGTCCATGCAAGTCATTTTTTTTTGAAAAAAAAAANAAAAAAAAAAAAAAAAAAAAAAAAAAAAAAACACGAAATTTCATGCCGACCAATATTAATCACTTAAAAGTAACTCCAAACAATTTTCCTGTCATTCATACACTAAAAAGTCCACGCGGTATACCTATCAGAAATCCAGAATACTGCTTAAGTAAGTGAAGATCGGGTACCAGGTCGACACTTTAGCAAAGACCGGAACCAGAATTTTACTAAAGTACCGGTAAGCAACGATCTGTTGCCATAATAATGAAGTAATCGAGTACCAGAATAATACTAAATTAAATCAGGTTCCACATAAACTCGTACCTGTAATCAGATTCTCGAGGTTGCAGTAGTTGGTCCCGTAGTCCAGATAGGCGTACCACGTCTCGGATGTTGAGAAACCCTGCACGAGAAACATGCACTCGTTACACGATATCGGACCGCGTTCTTGGAAAACTGGGCTATATGCAATTGCGTAAAGTGTCGTCCAAGATTAACATGTAAGGCTAATCAGAGATGACACTTTCCACTTTTATGAACTTTTCGTTTAAAGGAAGAAAATCTAGGCGATTTTCTACACGAAAATCCAATCAAGGCGGAAAGAGTCGTCTCTGATTAGCCTGTGCAATGTGGGAAGACTCTTAACGTACATGCATTATGCCCAGTTTTCCCTGACCAAGACTCAAGTGATTTCCTAACATCTGACTGATATGCCACAATCGAATAGCAGCGACTTGCCAAAACAATCTTAATATTGCCAAATATCAGTTTACAGTAGAACTAAATTCAATTGATCTATCGACTTTTTACCTTAGATAAACACATTTGAACAACAGAATATGCAGATTATTTTTCAACTTGTGACTATCAAATAGACTTCTATTTTCCGAAAACATATAAACATGTTCTTTTAATAACCGTATGCACAATGCATAATGAAATATTGACTTTTAACGTGTGTGCCTGTTACGCGTTTGCAGACATTCTTTGATTCATATGAGAACAAATACGAATCATAATTTTTACTAACTTTTATAATTTTTTATGTTTAATGTCGTATTGTTTGTATTATTCTGTGAGAAATTTGTAAAACGATGTTAAATAAGACGACTGGCTCATGCTCTCTTTAATCCCCGGTCTACCGTACTTCGACGTTGCAGCCGGCGCCGGCCGGTGTCAGTTTGAAGCTGATGTCGTCCACGTAGTGCTTTACCGGGGTCTCGTGCGTCCCCTTGATTTCCTGGTCGCTCTGGCCCGTGATCTAGAATGTATGTCACAGAGGCTGAATACATGTTCTTATCACGTTATAAAGACTGGGGCTTAATGCATGTGCGTAAAGTGTCGTCCCAGTTTAGCCTGTGCCGTCCCCACAGGCTAATCAGGGACAACACTTTCCGCCTTCACTGGATTTCGCTACTAAGAGATTTCTTTTAAAACGAAAAAAAAAACAACAAATAAACGTGGAAAGTGTCGTCCCTGATTCGCCTGCGCGGACTGAACAAGCTAATCTGGGACGGCATTTTACGCACATACATTATGCACATTTTCATCAGAACGAGGCTCATACAGAAACTGGTGGAGACCAGTGTGCAACCAGTCCGACTGTCCGAGATTCGAACTCGGGACCTCTCGCTTTAAAGGCGCGTGCTCTACTGAGTGAGCTAACCGAGCCACTTGCATACCGGATGATCAATACGCTTAAGTTCGGTACTGTCGCAAATAAATGTTATTACATGTATAAGATTATAGTTGCTAAATAACTGGATTAGACTAACAACATCATTTGAGTCGCGTTCTGGGAAAACTGGGCATAATGCATGTGCGTAAAGTGTCGTCCCAGATGAGCCTGTGCAGTCCGCACAGGCTTATACGGGACGACACTTTCCGCCTAAACTGGATTTTCGCTAAGAAGAGACATCATTTAAACGAAAAATTCCATAAAGCGGAAATTGTCGTCACTGATTAGCCTGTTCGGACTGCACAGGCTAATATGGGATGACAATTTACGCACAAGCATTATGCCCAGTTTTCTCTGAACACGACACATTTAGGCTGCACCACTTGACTGCAAACCTTATAGGGGCTGTTTAACCAGACTGGTAATGCGGTCTGCGTAACATGACTGGCATTTTCCTATAGGATTCTATAACCAGACTGACAACGTCTTTGGGCCTGCATAACGTAACTGACAGCGGCAGTCAATAGTCAATAAGTTAACCTGATACTGTTACTGAAAATGCGTAAACTACAAGCTGCCTACTCCCTTATTTATCTGAATCACGTCTGAAAATATCATAGCATTTTTTCTTTCGTATCATGTTCTATTAAATTCTTATGAGGCTCGCTATGGGAAAACGGGGCTTAATTCATATACGTATAGTGTCGTCCCAGATTCGCCTGTGCGGACTGCACAGGCTAATATGGGAGACACTTTATGCACATGCATAAAGCCCGGTTTTCACACAGCGCGACTCTTACTCTTTCAGTGCTGGAGCCGAATTTTGAAGGCCTTTGCAAACAGTTTGGATCCAGATGAGACGCCACAGAACATGGCGTCTCATCAGGATCCAAACTGTTTGCTATTCTGATAGTATTTTTTGAAAAAAAAATCGAAGAAAATGCTAATTTTAGAAATTCAGCAGACGACATTTCAGCAGACGATAAATTTCCCAGCATGCAAAGTGCTAATGAAGTAATTTGATTTTCCCGACCTTATATAGACACCTCTCTCCACCCTGTGCGCAGTTATCTTCTTTTTCCCATAGCTTAGCCTGTGCCACAATCTTGGAAGAGAACGACTGACAACTCACTGACGGCAGGCTCCTGAAGAGAAACGATGGACACATGAGTCGCGTTCTGAGAAAACTGGGCATAATGCTTGTGCTTAAAGTGACATCCCAGATTAGCCTGTGCAGTCCGCACAGGCTAATCCGGGACGACACTTTCCGCCTTAACTGTATTTTCGCTAAGAAGAGACGTCATTTAAACAAAAAATTCCATAAAAGCGGAAATTGTCGTCCCTGATTAGCCTGTGCGGACTGCACAGGCTAATCTGGGATGACACTTTCAGAACAAGTATTATGCCCAGTTTTCTCAGAACACGACACATATCAGTCGTGTTCTGCGTAAACTGGGCTAAATGCATATGCGTAAAGTTTCATCCCAGAATAGGGGACGATTATTCGCACATGGAATTTGATTTTTATTCAAACCTGAATAAAAACGGGACAAGTACTACACAATTCAACAGGCAAAAACACGTTTTTTTTAATGCTCGTCCGCAATCTGTTTCAGTGTTCCTTTAAAATACTTGATGCTTCTTTATCTTACTTCGTCAATCCTGTTGTATCGCAATCTCAATACCGATGTCCGTATTGAAGTACAAGAGCAAATTACAACTTATGTATAAACACTTCAGACGTTGAAGGATCAAGTGACTTAAATGATTCAATTTGAGGAAAAGAAACACATTTTGTTATTTAATACTTCTAAGATAGATGCTGTATGTATACTATCTAACACGTGTAGATGCTCACCCAAGAGGAAAGTTTGGTTTTGTTATAAAATGTAATCATGCAGCACAATACTTCGAGTGCACTTACGCGTAAGTAAGGCCAAAAAAAAAATAGGTCCGTTTCCGGTCTCATTGGAAAAAAAACAGGGTCGGTAGGTAGGGCTTTTTTTTTGTCTTTCGGGTACAAGAATGGAGAAATGAACCGAAACAAACGAAAATGAACAAATTTTTTTTTTTTTTTTTGGCGACCCCAATAAAAAGCTTAGGGTCGGCGCCGATTCTGGAGACACGGTCGGGCAACCGGAAACGGACCTATTTTTTTTTGGCCTAATACAAAATTACTGTTGAGATCATACATGTAATACAATGATTCGGTTTATCACCGTTTATGTAACAAACACACTGACATTTAAGCAAACGTTATTACTCTACCAGTCCACTAACTGCGCCACGTTTTCTATTTAAATTTGAATGGTTTAAATTTCAAGTCGGTAATAAACATGTTTGCTAAATTATTGATGAAAAGCTTTAAAGAGACTTGTTCACAGTTTATCAAAATGAGAATTTTTCAACTCTTTGTCACAGGTTCGAGAAATAAATGAACAATGTACATCAGTGTGCGAAATAACACTAATGCCGCAGACTTATACTGAAAAAAACACGTTCGTTTACGAAAAATCATCGTTAAAAATTGATTAAATTATAAAGCGTCTCAGACGCGAAACGATCTACAAATTTCGATTCTTGTGTTATCGTTATATTTTGTTACAACAAGTGGATAGTTATACAAAGTATAAAATAAATGGCAATTACCCATGTAAAGACGAATGGTCAGTTCCGCACATAAGTTAGTCGTAAAGACTCAACGACGACCCGAACATAAACTCTGAATTACACACATACACACGTGAAGACGGATGACGGAGTGGTTTCGGCGCTTGGCTTTTACTCCATGGGTCAGTGGTTCGAGCCCTGGCGAGGTTAACTTTTTTTCTCTTTTTGTCATGTTTTACTTATATATTCTTTTATTAATATTGTAGCTCTTTAGGTCTGATGTTTATATTTATCAATTTAAAGGATTCAATGACAAACTTCAAAACATGCCAAAATCGGTGAACAAGTCCCTTTAAAAACGCTACATCATTTCCCAGATTTCGATTGATGATCCTCAATAAAACGAACATATATTTTTCAACATTTTTTCTTAGTTAGTAGTGCTATTGTGCTTGTTTGAACATAATGCATAATTGTTATTGTTTTAATCAATGAGTTGTTATTTTGCCAAACCTTTACATGTCAGTGTTAAAGACGCGTAACATCACAGTTTAACCTGTTAACTTATGGGAATACATATCTAATGTATAGGTAGCTCAAGAAACTTTAGCGAACAGTTTATATTGTATTGACAGACCTATAAAGTCGCGCAAGTCAAAAATCATAAACAGAGACATTTAAAGTTATGGAAGCCAGAACTAATGTAAAGACGTCTTCTTTATTATTAAGGCTACTGTGCGGTTTTTGGATATGTAATACATCAGTTTCTTAATCAAACATATATTTTCGTTTCTCTTAAATGCTATCGTTTTCTCAAAAGAACGCCTTGTTCTTGAAAATCGTTTGTTTAAAAAGTAAAGCTCCGTTCCGACCTTTTCTTGAAACCGTGTAATTTGAGTAAAAAAAATCTAATTAAACGCAATTATAGAAATTGAATATTAAAATATCTGTCTTTATTTGTATTGTACAATTAACCGTCCCGACATAAAAGTACATTGATCGGCTACATACCACTGAACTTTGCATGATGCGTGCAGCGGATAGGCCTGAGTGAACGCTATTCCAGCAACGAGGCAGGTAAATAACACAGCGCAGAGTTCCATAGCGTACAGTAGACAAAGGCACAATAAACTGAGTCTTGCCAGAGTTCTAAATTCCGCACTGTGAGCAAGGTTATCAGTGAATCCCTGAAATAACACTTACTGGAACAAGAGTCATGAGTTTCTTACGCAATCAATGTTAGTCACATGATCTATAACGTTGTCTATTTATAGAATACACGGTGTGTATTCATGTACATGTATATACGGAAGTTTTTACATGCAGGCCCGTTTAGTGTATTGAGATTGCAGCCCAAACTTGTTTAAATTGGACTGTTTCAACTTCTGCATTTGTAAATATACATAGATTGACAGTTTATTTTATACGGTGTGGTTTATTGTGGCATTGCATACAAGTAAAAACGGTTTTATTGAAATGCAATTATTAGAAAGTAACAGTATCAGAATGTTTCGAGATTAAAGTGGTGTTCCTCATGTAACATCACTAGCATGTGTATCCGTTGTATATTTTCCGTACCCGGGGTACATTTAAGTAGTACCCGAGCCGACATGACCAATCGAGCCCAATTTAGCGTTACCCTGTTACGATTCAATATATTTTCCGTTACCGGAGTATATTTAAGCATACTTAAGAGAACCCGGGGTACATTTAAGCAGTACCCGAGCCGACAATGACCAATCGAGCTCTTGTAACACGGGCGATCTCTCCGATTACGGATTAGCTCCTGGAAATTGAAATTGTGTTTGCATTTATTTATGAGCCACGCAAAGATCATATAATTTATAGCATATTTTATGCCAAATTCCGCCTGCTGTTTTTGTGCAGACACCACTCCAAAATGGCGGCCATACAGGTATCACCGCAAATGTAAACATTGATTTTCAGATTGTCCATGTAATAATCTTTCCAAAAATGTATAGTTTTGCTAATCTACCATGATTTTGAACGGAATATAATTTATTGACATTGTGAACCTGACTATCATGTTTTGGAATTGCTGCTTGTTAATAAACAGATTGTTTTTGGGGCGATTGCCTCTTGCAATTCGCCCCATAGGTAACATTATATATATATAGAATATATATATTTTAATAGTGTTTTATCCAGGCCGTTTTAGCGTGGCGCAGCGCCACGCCCTTTTTTTGCAGCGCCTCGCTGCCCCTTTCAAAGCCAATCAGCGCCACGCTGCCCTTTTCAAAGGCCGCCACCCTGCCCTTTCATGAGCACCCGCTGTTTTCCGCCGTGCGCGACCTTATTGATAACATCTTAATTGCCTCTTAACCAAGCTTCTAAGCCGACTATTATCAGCGAAGATTCGCGCGGTTGTGAATTAGTCATGCGTGAATAACCATGTGTCAATATCAATCGATAAATTCAGTGGCTTTGTTACACTAATCGGTCCGTAATGTGTATTCCTCCACGCTACAATCCTGCACAGTTACTTTGGAGACTTGATGAAAACCTCGATGATATTCACGTGGAAATTGTGCAATTCATGCATAATTCAGTTATATCAAAACATTTATTTTTAAGCGTAATTAAATTTAAAAAAAAACACCAGTTGTATCTGTATCGGTCTCGTCTTTAAGATGATTAATTATTGAAAGAATTACTGTTACGTATACTAATTAAACAAAATGCGAATCGCGTATTAGCGGACATATTATACGATTTTAAAGTGCTATGCGCACCTGTCGCTTACATCATTTTAACAAGATGGCGGACTATACATTAAAAAATAAATTGTGACTCGGCAAAAATGGCAAATAACGATCGAATTAACGATGGAATTCATACATTTAGAAAGGGATTGATGAAATGCCTCTGATAATCGACGATGCATAACACGTTTTAGATACCAACAACATATTTATTAGTAATCTTATCAGTGGATGTATGTCACGTACACGAGTGTTTGTAAATTGT
>VMBQ01002529.1:0-114363 GCA_007657795.1 Dreissena rostriformis | reverse complement strand
AATTAGGGATGGGATTCGAATACTAAAATGATATTCGAATATTCGTTTGCCCTTATTCGAATATATTCGAATATTCGATTTTAGACATAAGATGAAAATGTCCGAACCTACGCCCATCCGGAGTAAAGTACTGTACCTCATTGCCGCACATACCACTTCTAATCGTTTTGTATATGCATCTTTGTAAAAGGAGATGGAGTTATTATTTTTGAGATCGATACATGATTATGTTTCTCTTTATATTCGCTTAATACATTTTATTTTAATAACATTTATTTATTTCACATGTTGCCGGTAAACATATTACCGTAATTCTGATTTATTTCAATATCATTTTGGGTTACTTCCCTTAGATAATATTTGTTCTTTTGCTTTCGCATTTTTCTAGTACGGATTCCAGAACCACGACGATGTCAAAACTTTGATAGAACTGTGCTAATATATTAACTATATTCCTCATTTGTACTTTAAAATAATTACAAACAAAAACCTTAGTGCACTAGTTTTTTTTATTTACACAAAGAAAACGTAGCAACACCATACTGGTACAACATTCAGACATGAACATGCGTATATGAACTAGTATTCAAGTTTCGTTATTATTATGTACATGCAGTGTGCACACACAAAAACAGTTTATCGCTATAAAACGCGTAAAAATTCCAAACACGAGAGGGAGGCATTATGAATTTCTTTAACTGAATAGTTGTTAGAATATAATTTGTAGACGTATCTTGAAAATATAATATTTTAAATGACCCCTAATTGCATATCTGAATGCTGTTTTGATAATTTCAGTACATTATTGTCAACTTTCATTTATAATGAAATGTTGATTTTTGTAAAGTTCCAATTAAAGACTGCAATATTTTTTCATTTTAAATCGTGACAAAGAATAATCGATTAAGGTAGCTTTTACTGGACTGCGTGACTAATGTACTACATATTGGAGTTTGTGTTGGCTCTATGTGTACCAAATACTGCTACAATTCAGATTTCGGAGAGTGTGGGAAGCAGGGGAAAGCAAATATAAAGCAAGACACTGGGGCAGCAACCAAGGTATGTCCTCACTTTATAACAGGTTCTATTTTTGACATTTTTAGAAATATGTATTAGCACCATTTAGCACAAAGTGAAAGGGATGCGTTTTGTGACCGAACTTCGTCCGTTGTCATCAGTCGGCCGCCCAATTTTTGTCTTAGAAAAGCAACCAGCAAACTAGACAATAGCATGGTTTCTTTATTATTAAGGGATTATTTAAACGCTCAAAATCAACTAATATTTCGTAAAATATTTCGTTAAATAAAGTGCCACAACAAAATACAAAAGAGCATTTTATATCTTGTTAAATCTATGTTACCAGACTACATCTAGCGTTGAAATTTTGTCTATTGCTAAAGAGAACACGGATTGTTTATGTATTAACTTTATTTTACGAAATATGTTACTAAATATTCGTTGATTTTGAGCGTTATATGGGCTTTAAAATGTTTTACCTGTAAAGTCAAAAGCTGTGTTTTATATGAAATACTTGTATGACAATGTGGTAATTGGAACGATTAAGAGGCCAAGTCCGATCATAAGCTTCATTGCATCAAGCATGGTTGAGTTATGGTTATCGTATTAACTTAAATTGGTCTGTTAAGCAGTTTTTCTTCTTACTTTAATATATAACATCCGATTATAAACACACTTAATAAAAAATAGCTTCGTACAGTTCCAAGATCAAGCAGGATTTTTTGTTTTACTTTAAAACTAAACTGTATGTTAGTTTTGCATCTGAAGGGAGCGTGGCCATGGGTGGGATGGATTGGTGCGCGGGGAAAGTTGTGTGGAGGCGCGTTGCTATGCGACCAGTTCTTCGTTACTGCAGCAAGATGCGTGTCAGAGTTGAACGAAACAACAAAAGAGGTGGTCCCGTTCCCAGCACATGAGGTAGTGAAAACATAAATCTCATAAACTATAGCTAAAAAGTATAAAGCTCAGTATGGGTGTTTTCATTGTTGGACGAAACTAATTTCTCCTAAAGTATGGTTAGTTTTGTGCGTATATCAAGATTTTGTCTGCAAATGTGTATTGGATATGGTATGGACAACAACTGCTAGTTAAAAACATTTAAATTTCGGTATACATGCATGCAAATAAAGGTACGGTAAATAAAACCATCATAAATTTTCGAGTATTTTGACTAAGTTGTGACCGGTCTTTGTTTTCCTTAGTGCTAGGAATACATGCTGTACCATCTATAAAGATGTATACACATGTATGTGTTATGCATTACGTAAGAATTAATTATAAATTTAATTGTATCGATATAAGAGCAAATTAGAGAAAAACAACTTAAGACTTCAATGTTTTTGCAAATGAACATTAAATAACATTCCTACTACGTGTTGAAGTAAATATACGACTGAATGGTGCAGAGGACAGCGTTTGCTTTACCACAAGAGGTCCCGAGTTCGAATCCCTCGACAGTCAAACTTGTTTCTTTTTTTGAAATGTTGCTTATATATTTATTTTTAGACTGTTTAACATCCGAATAGTGTAGATTTGTTAAATAAGTTTAGTGACATTATTTACAGTACGAACAAGTGTGGCCAAGTCCTTTTATTTCTTCTAACAAATTTTCCCCAGTCTTTTATATTAAAAAAAATGCATGTTCAATTCCAAGGTTTATGCGATCAATTCCTTTCTGATCTTTGTATGTACCATGTTAACATATAGTTTGTTCTATTATGAGTTGATTATGAACTTTTTTAATAAACCTAAAACAGCCTTTCGCTGAACATGAGATTATATCTTAAACATCTGGAATTGTTTTATTTATTGTAGAATATTCAATGGCGAAACCAGTAAAATGTTATGTTTCCTATGTTACCTACATATGATCTTAAATGTTTTGAAGGTTTTATGGGGGTATTTTTCATATATTTTAAAATATCATTTTCAAAGGTAATATAATTTGTCTGAATTTGTCAAATGTGTATGTTAAAGTTTATTTCTTTGGTTTTATGTTATAGATTATGCACCATTAATAAAAATATAGTTTTGATTCAGAACATGCACCAAACAGCAATTTGTCAAATTGTGCTAATGCCTTACAAATACAAGTACAGGAGGATTTCCATCAATAAGTAACATAATGTAGGTTGTTTTTATCACAAAATACAAATTGTTTTCTATGTAATACAATCGCAACAACTATTGTTATCTTAAACATGTTCAATGTCCCCTTGTGTAGTGTTTTTTTATTATTACTTCATTTTGTTTGGCTGACCAATCGCGTAACAAGAATTTATTGAAAGTTTGCGTGTGTGTGGGTAGTTGGGGTGAGTGTGGGTGAATGTGGAGAAGAACTCCTATATGTATTTACTGTATTCATAAATTATACCCCATTTACTAGTTAGAAATGTATTTAACGCACTTTATGAAATATTTAAACAATATTTAGCTGGTTAAGATATCTGTATCTTTTTTTTATTTATATTCCTGTTTTTATCAAAAGAGGGGTGTGGTACTAAACAAGCTATATCTGTAAAACGAAAAGGTTCAATTTCATAAAACTGTGCTAACGTGTCAAGATGTGAATGCCCTACATGAAAATAGTAAAGTTTGTGCAGATATATTACATTTAGTATAATTGGTCATCTCCCTGAACATATATCATTAGAATCGGTCAGAACGATAACTTTGTGCACCTCTAAAGGAAAGTCGTTTCTCTTTATAGATCAGCGTTAGTCTGGGAATTATCGAACTGTTTAAAAGAGACAACGAAGAGCAAATGACGTACCCGGCCAAGGTCATGATTCACCCGAACTATACCGGTATTCCGGACAAGTATGATATCCGAAATAACGACGTTGCCATCTTGGACTTGGGGGATGTCAACAAGACCAGGCCAACACTGAACGCGTTTATCAAACCGATTTGCTTCCCATACCGTAAATACAAGTTGTTTTTAAATACTATAATAACCCTCTTTTATTTTGCTCCTTCTAGCATATTAATCATATTAATGTAAAATATGAGAACTTATACCTTCTTTCCAGTGTAATCGTTTTTGTTGTTTGGGTGTTATGGTACAATCTTGAACCCATCACAATTTGTACGAATTAAAAAAAAAAATATAGGAGTATTTGGTGCAAGCAAAAGTCAATAACAAACATATTCAACTTGAGTATGTATTTGTAACAACATTTAACGAATTTCGATTGCATATTTAAGTTTAATATATATGTAATAACTGTAATATCTTCAAGCAGCGCGACAATAAAACATGATATATGAGATAGCGTTCTCTTTTTTATATCATTAATTTAAATTGACGTATCCATGATTGCCCAAACAAGTTTTAACTCGTCTCGTCCCCGGATATTGCGAGTTAATTTCTAATATGACTAACTGTTGAAGTGTCTATGCTGTTACGAAGAGAGCCATTTCCCAACCAGAAACCCTCTTTATTGTTCCTTTTTTTATCGCAGGGAAACTGCTCAACTTTTCCTCCCCTCTTCTGAAGGACCTTAAGAGCCTTGAGCATGGCAAATCAAATGGATTCACCGCAGGCTGGGGCCTAATGCCAGAGCAACACAGACAGATACCCTGGAATGAGCTCAATCAAAACAGACGCAGTATCCAATCAGATCGCGTATGCGGGTTAATGTATCCCAACTTAGACACGGAAAGATTCTTCTGCGTTGGAAACATACTAGCAGAAACGTTAGTTTTTGTTAAAGCTGCTTTGTATTTTAATCGTTTCATTCTTGCTGGGTTGACATAAAGCTAATTCTGACTGATTGAAACTGCAACAACTGTAAGAGCTGAGCAATCTTGAACAACATACATTCACAATATCAATATTTTATTTCCGTGTGTTTATAGACAAACATGTCGAGGAGATGTAGGCGGGGTCTACATGGCTGAACTTCCAAACCAGTGGCGATACTCTGCTCTGGGTATCAACCTCAGGTAGGATACAATACCATTCTTAACAAAACAACTAAATGTATGGTTTGAACTTGGTTCGTGTCTTTTGCCGATCACGTTGAGCTGATGGCTCTTTTCCATAAATTAAGGACCACATATTAAAAAGATGTTCTCTCCTGCTGATGCAGCGGAATATTTATTTGTGCTATTATAAGATTTCTCTCCAGCTGGTGCAGCTCAGATTTCACTGTATTTATTGTTTTACGGTTATTAGAAGAAGAAGTTGTTCGCTAATCGTAATTATCATCAAGAAGGTGCATCTGAAGTCTTGAATGTATACGTGTGTGTATATTTGAACTTATTTTATAAGATTTCTCTCTAGCTGTTGCACATCAAATTTCACTGTTTGTTTGAACGGTTATTAGAAGAGGATGTTAACAACCAGCGACCAGAAAATAGTATATATTTATTTACTTTGCTTCAGATCATATGATTGTGAGAAGGAACGACACTTCAGCGTGTTCCTGAATCTTCACCACTCTGACATCACTGGATGGATGGAATCTGTGCTTGGCCGTTGTAACAGATTGGGGTCCGTAGAAAAAGCAAGGAAAGAAGAGGAGGAGGAAAGACTGGCGGCTGAGAAAGCAAGGAAAGAAGAGGAGAAAAGACTGGCAGATGCGAAAGCAAAGCAAGACGAGGAGGAAAGACTGGCAGCTGAGAAAGCAAGGAAAGAAGAGGAGAAAAGACTGGCAGCTGCGAAAGCAAAGCAATACGAGGAGGAAAGACTGGCAGCTGAGAAAGCAAGGAAAGAAGAGGAGAAAAGACTGGCAGCTGCGAAAGCAAAGCAATACGAGGAGGAAAGACTGGCAGCTGAGAAAGCAAGGAAAGAAGAGGAGAAAAGACTGGCAGCTGCGAAAGCAAAGCAATACGAGGAGGAAAGACTGGCAGCTGAGAAAGCAAGGAAAGAGGCGGAGGAAAGAGAAAAAGAAGAAGCAGAGAGGCTTAACGCAGCAACAACAGAAGCAGAGAAAGCAGCAAACGAAGAAGACAGACAGAATGAGCAGACAACGATTCTTGCAACAACAGAGGGTTTGCCCTAATCTTACGACTTTGTACAAAGTTAAACAAAACACTTAAAAGCCAAACTAAAACAATGTTTGTCAAAGTTCTTCTTTTGTCAATCACTTGAATTCAATTTACAATAAGCTACTAGTACGCATACGTTTATGTAGTATGTATATTTCGCTTAATTTATCAATTTCGATGAGTTAGGTTTTTCGTTAAACTCATAATGCAAAAAAAAACAAAAAAAACAATAACAATACAATGTCGTCTTGCTTCTGATAAAAAACTGGCAGCCATCAGAAGTTTTAAATGACTCTCACGACTAAACTTAAATGTGTATTGTGCAGACGTACATAGTACTTTGCTAAATGTGTGTTTTTTCAAATTCAACGTTACTTTAACCTTAATTGTGCAGTTTGATGTGGTTTTGTATGTTGTTTATAGTTACATATGAAACACCCCGGAATCTATAATCCTATATATGCACCTGCTTCTTTACATGTTCGAAATGTTCCTTGCCTTCCCAAATGTCTAAAATTTACTTGCAGTTTAAACAAATTGTTCTTTAATGAAATTCTTATTTTCTCAACATCATTGTTGATGGGTTCAAAATTAATTTCTGGTGAATTTGAAAATATCTCTGTAGTTAAAAATAAGTATTTATGTTAACATAAAGTAACTTCACCATAACTTTGTATTTGTATATGCACCTTTCTATAGATATTAAGACTTCTTTGAAAATATGCGTCATATTACAAATTATTACTTTTGAATGCAAACATTCGTGGTTTAAATGCGATGGTGTTTGTATTTCATTGGTGTTCGTAATTAAACTTATGGGTGTATGTATATTGTTTATATTAAGCAAGCTGCGGTGGAGAGTTTAACCACAAAAGAGGTGTTATCCAGCTCCCTACAAAAGTTCACAATGGAAAAGAACTGTATGAGTAAGTCATATGAATAGATCCTTTTAAGTACAATATGTACGTTGGATTGTGGGGTACAAGTTAAACAATTGTTATAAGATTACCATGTAATGATCTCTTCTGAAATACTATCATTTGTATTTCTTACTTTACTAAGAGCTAATACAGAGTGCAAGTGGAAGATCAAAGTACCGGATGGGAATCACGTGGTCATAAATTCGCAATATTTCGACCTGGAAGATAGTTCTAACTGTCGGTGAGTAATATAACTTAAACATGATCATTTATAAATTAGCGTGTCGAGGTCGATTTAATACCGTACCCATGTAGGAAAAAACTGGTGTCTCTTGTTGCGATGTTAACAATTAACTAAAACACACTTTTCTGAAAGCGCAGGTACGAAACTCTATTGATTAGAAAATATAGTATGTATAAACGGAAAATATTTAGAATGCATGACATCATTTTATGTTCAATAATGTTTTTCACGCGGTAAAAAACATATAAACATGTCCATATATAATGGTAAGAGTGCTTTTGTTTGCATTTCAAACACTAATCACTGCCGTGATTTGGTAAAATTGTTTCTTCAAGGTATGATTATGTTCTGGTAGTGGATGGGTCACGGAATAACAAATTCTGTGGCAAGAAGCACTTGGTCTACGTTTCCATCAGCAACAACCTTACTGTGACATTCTCATCTGACTTCGATACCAGCGGCAGAGGATTTAAATTGAATGTGGCTACCGTTCCGAGTGAGTAAGCATATGTCAAATATGCAAGTTATATACTCATAAACATATATATATATATATAGGATCTGACATGAGTTGTCCTGTTGTCATATCATACCATATTTTATTTATTAAACGAGTTCAGGAATTGTGTAAGAAAGCGAGCCTTTGGCGAGCTTATTAGCGAATTTCCTGGACGAGTTTAAGAAAAAATGGTATATATGACAACGAGTGTCAGATCTTTTTTATCACATGCTTTTAAACTAAATAAACTACATCTTAATTGACCAAACAAATGCTGATAGATCTAAATGCTGTTTACTATCGTGACGTCATTTCATGTTGACGACGTCATTTCACCAAAATAAAGCCATGCGATTGGTACGTTATTGATTTTGTAGCCAATTAAAACATGTTGTATTACACATGTTAAATATAAAAATATATGTTATGGTTATATTACATGGGAAACAAGGTATAGCATGTGATAAATAAATATATATATATATATATATATATATATAACGTTTTTTAGTGAATATATGTGGACGAAATTCCATTTTCAAATCGAAAGTGGTGTTATATGCGTATCGTTAGTCAAAGAAAAGTTTTCTACGCCCCTCAAAGTGCGAAGCGTAAAGAAATGGGCCTTTCCATTCATACATCCTTAAATTGCTTTCGTCCAAACTTGTCCGAAGAGTCAATTTATCATTTGCCATGCACTTTTAAAACAGATTGTCTCCAAAAGCACCAGTGTGAAAACAGAGCTTTAAATACAACATGTGTGTCTTTTTCAAAAACAGTCAAACTCACTCTTACTTGTCTTCTGACTGCCATGTATAAGGCAAAAGTAGAATGACTTATCATTAGGACATATGACAGTAGTATGGAGTCTGCGTGTCAGGTCTAACACTGTCTTGGTCTAGCATCTGTCTCTAGGTAAAATTTCAATGTCACAAAGATCAAGGTCAAATTTGGAAAAAATTACACTTGTACGTTTCGTTTTTTTTTATGTGTAAATATAGAGAATATTATGTGAGTTTTGGATAAAGATCAAGTTTATCATGCGAGGCTTAGAATCATGGTAGCGCGAGGCTTGCCGAGTGCTACCGTGATTCGTGCCGAGCCTGATAAACTTGATGTTTATCCAAAACTCACATTATATTCTATTCATCCTTTTATTTCTTACATTTTTGATTAATAATTATCAAATATCGCAATTTTAGACGATTTTGTTTTTCCGTATTTGATAAAAACAGATTTTCCAATTTTTGGAAAAACCCACAAATGATCTAAAAATAGCGAAGGTATAAAACTCAAGTTTATACGATCGTTGTAATCCTATCGATTTGCATCTGGTAATAGGATAAAATACAAGAAAACATATGTTCGGAAATGTTTATTTACAAAATGCGCTTTGTCTGTGTCTCAGTGTAAGTGGTAGAAGGAAGGCATCGTGTCGCAGAAATGTCTAGTTTAAACTTCTTAGTTCAAATAGGACATTGTCCGTTTCGTATTATTATTTGTACTAGCCATTACCTTAATAAGTAGGCCACAATTTCGACGTTCGCCTGTAACTTGGAATTTTCATATCGTTAGGGTTATGATTACTTATCATAATCATACTGCGCTTATCCTTACCCGATTATTCCGACAATCGGCTCGGTCTTTTTACGGTTCAGTCTCATTAGGGCTACCAACCCTAACCCTGATCAGATGGCGATATTGCCGGCGTTCGGTTAGGACTTCGAAAAAAACATAAACGCATTGTTAAATCATCCGAATCTGGGATATTGTAATCTTGTATTCTGGCTTCGTGTTACGGTGAAGCAGACCCTCATCATTTGAGGTCTGTCATTCATGTGTCTTTTTACGATTAAGGAAATGATCCTTCCTCGCATGAGGCTGCATAATGTGAGGGCCAGGCGTGTGTCCCAGTGCTCGTACGTCTACAACTCACTACACTCCCGCACGTTTGATGTTAGCTCAAATATACAGTAATTTAGATTCAGTGAAATATATTCATATTTAATTTGGCCCTATTCTGTTTGGGGAAACCTGTGTACCCAGAAGAAACCAAACTTGTCTTATATGTTTTTCACCAACCACACTTACGAGCCTAGGTGAGAAGTACGTTTACCAACCACTGCTCTTACAAGACAACCTACAATTTGCTAACTAGCCATTTCAGAGTTTCGTGCAAACAAGTTTAACTAGTGTTATTAAATATATTATTCAATAATTTGATACAAGTCTTATAACTCGGATTTATTTGGTGCTAGATTCAACAGAAGGGAAATGCAACAGCACAATTCTGGCAATCCAGGGTCAAGACGGTGACATCTGGAATTATGACAAGCCGGGCAACTGCTTTTACTCTTTAGAGGTTAATAACTCTGTCACCAAATAAATGAACTTATATACATTGTGTTGTTGGTTAATAATGTACATAACTACTCCTACAGATATGCACACCTTTTATATGTATTTAACTACTTTTATAAATATGCATCAAATTTATTAACTTGTAACTATATAACTTATCGTGTTTACTCATTCGTTAAAACGTGTGATGATCAATGCTTTTCTTTGCAGGCTCCCGAAGGTTTAACGGTGCAAATTACACTAAAATTCATAAATATTAGCTCCATTTTAAGTGATGAAAGACGAATTGTGATTCGAGACGGTGTAAGCACACGTAAGCTATACTGTTCATTTCATTACAAGTGTAACATAAACAAATATTTAGGTAATAAGGTGTTAAATTGTGTATATGTATTGTAAGCCTTTTGTCCAATAGTTGTATGTTCGTTTGAATCCTTACTACCCGTTTATAGCATGCGTTTTGTTTTGTTTATTATCTTTATAGTGCCGTTTGTACAACAATAACTTTTATTTAATGCCACAGATGGCGAACAACTTTGGCAGATCTCTTGTTGTGAGCGTTTGCGGACGAGGTCGGTATGTGCTAAGCAACTCTTTATTGAGTACCATAACCAGGGGAGCAACACGGCCCTCCGTTTCTATTTTACATACTCCGTGTTAACCTGCCCGGCAGAACGGACATTTTATCCACCGACATCATTCTTGGATGGAGGTGAAACTATTTTTTAATTGTGTGTGTGTGCCGAACGTTAATATGTCTTAACATAGGAACGATGTCTATGCTTTTTTTTAAATGGAGAATATGTTATACAATTATTGACTGTGCGATGGTTTTGCTTAGCATTTGTTCGGGTCATATCCTCAACACAATACGACGTATCAACACGAAGCTTCATAGATAGGAAGCTCGTTAGGGTAGAGCACACGAACCATACCTCTTATTTATATAAGTCTTTGATTATTGCTCTTGATTTATTTTCTAACTAAATTTCTTCTATTTCTGACATTTTAAAATAGTCTTCACACATTTTACACAATAAGCCACGTACATAAAACTAATTTTTTAAAACCAAACTAGTCATGTTCTATGACAAAGCGGTATTCAGGGGTTATTTCCGACACGACCGAAGCTGTTCTAGGTTGATAAAAAATACTAACAACAACAAAACATTTATTGTATTCCAATTAAGTATAAAAATGTTTTCTAAATGACATTCTCGTCTTAAAAGATTAGCCTACTTGTGGTAGATGGACAAAAATGTCTCTACGTTGGTTATCAACCATAGTTTGAGTTCGTTCGTTGTCACTACTCAGTCACTCGTAACTCTCCCACACATCCATGACTCACTCACTATTTGGGATGATAATAGATTAAAGCGTTTGCAGGTAACAAAATTCATGTCACTTTTACTTGTTGCTTTCAAAACCAATCCACTCCTTCAATTTTCGCATATTGTTGTGTCGAAATACCCCGTACCTGTAACTGCATATTGCTAAATCACTCACTCACTCCTTACACATATACTCGTATACTCATATACTCATATACTCATTACTCACTCACTCACTCATTTCTCACTCATTACTCACTCACTCGCTTATCATGTTCAATTTTTTTTTTCATTCCTTCGCTCATTACTTTCTCGCTAATTCATTAGTTGCTAAGTCACTCACTGGGATGATTCTAGTTCAATACATCTTTCAATTGTTGACCAAAATGAATGTTGCATACGTGGTTATAAAACAAATCAGAAGAATGTGTTGTATGGGTAAAAACAAATTTGAACACTTTATGTCAATTTTTATCATTCTTTAAAGAGAACATTATTATACGACTCTTTTATAATTGTGCTTTAACATTATGTTTGAATAAACTGTTTATATACATCCAATCAAAGCTACGTGGATTATAAATGCAGCGAAGAGTATTATGCAAATATTTTATTTTCAATAAATGAAGTTTACTTTTTGACATTTTAGAGTGCGGATCCCCATTCCACACGTATGTTGAAGGCTGTGTTTTTCAAGGATTCGAAAGGTAAGACACACAAGTAATATAATTGAAAACCAAATAAAATGAATAGGATCACTTTCAAAAGACGATTTGTTCTTATTAATAAGCGATGCTGCGGGCAGCGGGAGTATTTTGCGACAGGTTGGAAATAGTATTGATCATTATAGATTTGTGTAAGTGCAATGTAGATAGTATGCATGTCCTTAGATAAAAAGTAAATTGGAATGCATGTTAAGTTAATACGTGTAAAGAACTGTTACACTTGCCGTCTCTTAATGGGTTGTATTATGCTTATTGTAAATTGAGCCCTGAGTGAATGGGTAGACGGCCTCCACTTTCTAAGTCGTACAGTTTTAATCGAATTTTCACCAAACAATTTATGATATGCTATTCATATAGCTTAAATTTAACAAACTCATCTAAAATGTAATTTTGCCTTTGCAGCAATGATTATATTCATCATATTGTATGCCGATAATGTTGATATCATTCTATATGATGTTTTGTCAAGAAAGCTTTTTTTTATCAAAGACACAAATAAATTGATACTTGTTGAAGTTTCAATTCACTCTGCCTCAAAAATTAATAATTCTATTTTTTCTGGTTGGCATCTAACCATTGAAAAGTTTAGTGGTAATTAAATTGAAATGTATTCTCTTTTTATTATTTTTTTGGCGCATAAATTACATTGCTATGTTATGAGGTTAATATTAATTTCCATTTAAATGTCATGTAAAAATGATGAGCAATGTGTGGGGTTTTGAGCTTCTTAAAAGAGGCTTAAACCCCCAATGCCTTGCATGGACAGTCCCAAGGCTATGACCACAGTTTTGTTTTACATGTGTGTGTGTTAATGCTATGTAGTTGCGCGTTATGTCAATTACATGTGGTGAGTGTCATTCTGTTTGGCAAATGTTGCCTTGCCAAAGATAACGTTCCACTTGCTATACCGTCATTTTGAGGTACATTTTTAACAATTAAATTTGACCACCTGACATAAAATTGACGAGGCGTGCCTTTGGTCAATAAGTTGTTGATCCTTGCTTATTAAACCATTATCTTTAATACTTCGGGTAAAAATATGGATTCACCGCTTCATCGTTTCCAAAAATATAAAACGAAGAGAAAAAAAACATGTTTTCGGACAGAAACAAGAAATACATGTTAAAAGAGAGTAGGCGTTGAAATTGTCACCGATGTCATTTGTTCCCTTAAAATACAATTGCGGGACACCGATGATTTGTAATGGGTGGTATTTTCGCTACTAATCTATAAGCGATAAATCTCAAACACCATAACCCTTGTTATAGTTGAGATGAACTTCATTATATAATGAATCGTACCCGCGAATAATGCGATCATATACATCCCCATATTTTCGTAAATAATTTGTTTTAAAGTAAATTGAGGTAAATTGTTTCATGCGTTATCAAGCAAACATAACTTATGTTTTCTAGTTACTTTTTCATAATAAAACAGCCAGATAATGTTTTATAACAGTTATATTTTTTAAGAACTAGCTATGTTAGAAAATATATTAAACACATCATTCGTATTGGAACTTGCTATGTGTATTAAATAACATGTAAACGTTTAGACGAATGTCAAATTGAACAGAGTGAATCTTCTACTGCACGAGCAGGAGATAAACTGTAAAGAAGCACATGGTCCTTTATGGGAAGACACACGTTTCCACAGCACAAGTTCACGAGAATTTCACAAAGGCAACACACACACATACATAAAAAAACACGACAAAGACATCACTTATGTCACCACACTTAACTTAAAAAAATGTGCTCAACAAAATAAGTGACTAAAAACGGGCCATTATAAATAAATGTTAATAAAACGTACAGCACGACCACAATTAAACTATAATTTAATACTTAAATCTAATGCGTTTGCATACATTTTGGAGTAGTTTTAAAGTTGCCAGCTAGAATGAATTCACGGGTTGGAAAGACAGTCTCAAAATGTAATGTGTATACTATGATAAAGTAAATGTATTCTCGACAAATTGGTATAGTATCCTTGTTCGAATACTTAATTTTAAAAGAGCTACCATGTATACATTTTCATCTTTTCAATAAACCATACAACATCTACTTCTGGGCAGACGTGACGCGCAGATAATACCGTTACGTTGTTATCTACTTCAAAACCCTTAAATGTTGCAATTAAAGACAAATTGACATTGTAATGTTTAAGGCTAAGTAAAATAGTTATGTGTTTAAGATTATATCATACAATTATTATTATTGTTTATACATATGTTCGGTATAAGGAAATATATGTATTAAACTTGTCTTTTAAAATTGTAAGACTGCTCAAATGTTTTTAATCTCCAACATATATTTGTAACTGCTGATGTAAGTTTGCATTACCTGAAACTTGAAGATTTGCTTATTGACTGTCAATGCCCCCAGTCAGTGTAATGTTCGCAAATTATCTAAGTCAAGCCTTTCTTCGACAGCTGCGCCGAGCAATTTGAAATATAAATCCTGGAGTTCTTGGATATCATACTGAGTTATTTTACGAAGTGAATGATATAACACACAGGTACATTCATGGGAATCGGTGTGCTGTTGATCGCTGTGCGAATGGTGCCACGTGTTTGAAAACAGAAAGAGGTGATCAGTGTTTCTGTTCCGGTGGGTTCACTGGGAAATTCTGTACTGAAAAAGCAGTAAGTATACGTTCAGATAGCATGCATTTTGTTTCGAATATGTGTAGACACACGTCGGCATTATGTACATACATATTGTACTATCAATATCAATACATAGGCCATACTCATCATAGGTATCTTCAGTATCATTACTTTTCATTACTTTTCGCTCAATTTAAACATGTACAATTTTTAATACATGCAACACTATCACAAAGCAGTAAGGATTAACACAAAAAAATAATAACAGTGTATTTATCATGAAGGTTATTAATTATTTGTGTGTCTTGGACATAAAGAAAAATATATTTACACATTATATTTTATATAAATAAAGTGATATAAAGGTGACCCCTACTAGTTCCTCGCTTAACATGTTATACGGAATTACCTTCATATGTTTTATGTTTAACTAAGCAGAAAAGGTAAATGGTATAATATTACCTTAATATAAAAAAGATTTTCACATAGTTGTTCCAGAAAGTGACTTATTGATAGATGACAATTGTTCATAATCATAGCTCACCTAAAGCTTACGAAGTGTCCATTTTAAGCTTTTATTATTGCATATTAACTGCAATGCTCAAATTAAATATTTGGAAAACTGTAAAACATATTATAAGATTATTTTTTAAAGGCCAATTCCAATATCGACACATTTCATTTAAATAGATCCGCTAAACACGAAATAGTATTAACATTCGAAAGGATGTTCCTCTGAAAAAATCAAAGTATGCCCCAGGGATAAAACTGACCACGCTGTGGGCTTCATGTATTTTGTTATAGACTAACATAGCTTGGCAACTATTAAAATCGTCTTCACTTCAACTCTAAGACAAAGTCGTGTTTGGTATTACGCTGCATATTGTGGTCCTTTAAAGTTATTGTTAACATTATAGAAATCGGTCAAATCTGACAACGTCCTGGAGATCAAATACTTTATATAGATTAAAAAAAATAAAATCGTCTCTTGATAAACTGCTAGACTCATATGTTTAAATGTTATGCACGCCAGTAGCTTCTGTTTCTTTACATATTCACGTCATGCCTTGGGGATACTGATTCCAATGAGATTATAGGCATCAGGTGATCGACTATATATATTCAGGATTTTCTTGGTTTAACGCTCAACGCATAATATTATTTGAAATGATTTCGGATTGATTCACTGGTGTGATCTGATAAAACAGTTTTAAAAGTAAATGCAGCGAAAAAGCGTCTCCGGAGATTCAATATTGTTTGATTATTTGTGTAGTGAGGGCGCAAAAAAGTCTACACTTGTAATTAACAGTTTCAAACAAACGATAATTCGGATACAGATAGTTCAAAAAACCTCTTGTCATATGTATTTGTTCTAGTTATGTGGCACTGATTTGCGCTACACACTATTGAGGAATTGAGAACATACAAAGAAGAACACTACAAAAAAAATTCAACCCTCATTGTAAAAATTAACAAATTACTGAGCAGTAAATGAAGTTGGCATTTGATTGTATCTGCAACAGAGAAACATTTTTTTTCCAACAACGAGTCATTGTCATCGGAAATAAAGACAATTCTTCTAAATTGCAATTACACAGATAATTTGAAGGCCTTCGATGTAAACGTTTTACCAAAAATCCCCCAAAAGGTTTGTTATTTGCGATTTGTGTTCAATCATCTGTTATTTGACATCATTCTTTAACTAAAAAACTGAGCGATATTTACGATATTTACGATATTTGGAAAGTATTTTGATTGGTCGTCATGTATGTATTACCTTCAAATTAATTAAATTATATAAATAAAACAGATACAAATGTACAGATTTAATTCGTACATTATGAAACTGGTAGAACCCGAGTGGACAGTTGGGCGATATATTTGTTTGCAGCATTACTTTTTACAGCTTTGATGTATTGTCATATTACTTGGCACAATATACTAGTATAATGAGACAGTATGTCATTCTCAAGAACTAGGTCGGTAGGTTCAAGGTCAGAGGTTATATTTGGCAACATTTTATCTTGACAATAACCTTGTCAAGCATGGATGATGTTAGAACAAAAGTAATCATAATAATCAGCGAGATAAGACAGATTGTTGTGCACAAGAACCGAGTCCCGTCACTAGGTCAAAGGTCAATGTCTCAATTCAATATCAGATAAAGGATATTCGTCTTAATATTTGTCTGAAGTATGCATTGATCAGAGTCCACTTATTTTCAAATACTGAGACAAAATAAGAGACATAATGATTTGGCGTGTCACACACTAGAACCTATCCGTAGATCTAAGTTATACTCCCATGAGTTCAGAGTTCAAATTTGTCATCAGGCCAGTTCCGTTGTTACGCACGTATGAATGTACAAAAAACTTGGCAAATTGACCATTGTTATAAAAAGTTGTGTTAGCTACAAGAATCAAAGTTCAAGGTCACTGTTGTAGGTCAAAGTAAAGTTTTAAAAATCAACCCCTAACACTTTGTCATGAGTATTACTTTGCCATACATGGATGCATATAAAAGTGGAAGGCACTGTGTTATGCGCACCATCGAATGTAATAAGTCAAGTGCAAAGCATATACTTCCATATAAACAGGATTTTAAATAAGTTTTTTATGAGCGAAGTTTAAATCATCCCTTGAAAAGGTCGAATACGCAAAATTACTCAGAAACAAAAAACTAGGTAAATATGTCAAATAAATAATTTAAGGTCTACGACTTAATAAGATAAAGCAAACTCTGTCCGTTTCTCCCCTCCAAAACAAAATCATTAACGGTCTTATCTGTGTGAATATGTCCTTTTGTGTTTTTGTTGTGTCAACTTTGAAATGCTCTTCTGAAATTACTTCACTCAATGCTTTTGAAATGCACTCATTATTTAAAAATAGTTTGCTATTTAAATGTCATTGATGTCAGGCAGTTTTTATCTCTCAAGTATGTTTTCTAATTTCTAAATTATATAACAAATGTATAAGGCTGTTCCTTTAATTTAAAAGCATTTCTCTCAATCATCAAAATAAACATGCCCGTTAGGTGCAAACCAATATTAAAACATATCCCTTTATCAATTTTTTGAATGCAGATTTTTATATCTTCGCACATATACAGTGTATTCACTTTTTATAATACAACATGTGTATGGTATTGCCCCATTAAGTATTTTCCTGGAGCTAATTTTGTGTCTCCGAATTTACAGTTCTGTATTTGGTTTGATACTTATAATCAAGTAGGCAACGTTGGCCTATTTATTAAATATAAATCCATTGAATAGGGTTCCTCTTTGGATCACCTGCAATTCATAGAAGTGCCACAAAGCAGATTGGTCGGTGACGAACAGGAGTCAGCTATCTTATGCAGAGTGAAGAACACGGCCTCAGGAGAACGAGTTGTCTACTCTTGGTGAGTCAACATATACCTGATGTCATTAAGGTAAGTACCGTTATAAATGTCCTTGATAATTTCCGATGTCGGCTAATTGCGATATTCTTCTTCGGGTCATTACGACAACATTCGGCATAGTCCAATTCAAAATTGTTTCCTATACATGTTCGTTTTTACCGTGTATGGTTACCAAGAATGATTCAATTCAAGAGTTAATGTATACTTAGGGGTATATTTCGTTTATACTCGTAACTGACTGTAACAGTTGTTTCTGCAAATATGATGGAGGGGCATTCAATTGAAATTAACAATAAATGCACATATTGGGCGCTAGGGGAGGTGACATACATGGTTTTCAAACATCTTTTGTTGACACAATTACCTACTTTGTTATACCCTAAAGCACTTGGACACATTACGAGTTGTAACATTCGTAAGTCAACTCCTCTTGAACGACGTAGTGGATTTAGATCAAACTTTCATATCCGAACGACCTCAATGTATTGATGATCGTAAAGAAAGCAATCATAGCTGCGTTCAGTTTTGTCAGAATTAATGCTTTTTAGGCATTTTTCGTCGAGTCCAATTGCAAAAGATGGAAATAGGAGTCCTTATGATCAAATATATGTGCAAGGCATTTAAGAGTATGTATGAAATAATATGGACTGTTACTGCGTCTTTCGTAACTCAATTTTCAAAGGACTAACCACAAATAGACACCATGATTAGACGGAGTGTCGCATTATTTAAACAACTGTTTCAATACCTGAAGATCAATGTCAAATAGTAGTGAAAGGTCAAATAAGGCCAAAATAAAAACTGTACCTTCGTTATTTATCATGGTACTTTTCAATAATATTTACCACGTGGAGACAGCGTGTTGTGTTAAGCAAATGTCTCATTAACTCAAAGTTCAAGGTGATACATTGAAGTCAAAGGTCAAACTGTCTTTTAGCGTACCTTCCTTTTAAAAGAGATTTGTTCATCATATAGCTGTAATTTATGGACACACAAAGAGTAAAAATGTCAAATAAGCACTACTTAAAGTTTTACAGACATCCCATCCATCATTTATCATGAACATGTGTAATTACATACTGTACATTTCCACTATGTGCAGTTGCAGTATTGCCATTCAGACCTGTCATCTTAGATCTTAGAAGTATTGTGCCATAATATAGCTTTTCTGGACTGTAACGTATTATTCACAAATGTTCACCATGTAGTTACACAGTGTCGCGCGCAATTTATTATGGTACCACTTGTACAAAAGGTGAAAACCGCATTTAGAAGTCAAATCTCGAAGTAGTGAATGGTACAGCTCTTATTAGCATTCTTGATATGCTGCCAACAGGCATCTGTAATAAAAAAGGGCAAGCTATTCTACGGCTCCGAGGTAGAATAACGTGTTTTTGGAAAGATATTTCTCTGCAATTGCTTGAGGAATTTAATTCAAATTGAAGACTTGTACATTGCAACATAAGCCAAATCTAGTCATTTTAGCTGGTCATTTCTCTAAAGTAGAAACCCCTTATAATAAAACATTTACGGACCTTCTTATGCTTGTTACAGAGTTCAATTTGGTATGCTAGTTTCTAAGAAATTGCTTGAGGGATTTCAGTCAAACTTTAATCATTCACTTGTCAATTTGAAATGCTCCATAGACCAAGGTTGGTACATTTTATGGTTGGAAATTGTATTTATTTATTTATTTTAATTCTCAAAATTGGTAGCCTTGATTAAATTTCGACACAATTTTGCATGCACGCTATATATTCAAGTTTTAACTGTTCGAAGTTGAAAATTTCAAAGAGGCTTTATATGTAGATATTTTGTATCAAGACTCACACAAACTCTTGGGAAAGCGTTTGGGATAGATAGGGTCAAGTCTAAATGACAAAATGACTTTGTTTAAAAACAAATAAAACGCTGTACATAAGCGCCGAATACACAGATCAAGCAATGGATTGAATAGAAGATGGATAGTCTCTCGGTCACGGTCATTCTGAGTAAATATTAAAGAATTCAATTTTTGTACTCAATGACTTAACATCAAATGGGGGGGGGGGATTCTAACTTCATACAGAGATACCTCCAGAGATTGTACACGGGGTTGATGCGATCAAGGTCAAAGTCACAATTGATAAAAACAAAAAAGTTGACTTAAAAACCAAAAAAAAACTCTGATATACGGGGCAGATTTGGTCAACGTCCACAGTCAAGTTAACTTATATACAAAATGAAATAATGACTTTCACTCAAAACGGTAACAGGCTCTTCCGGCCTCAATCTTTTTCGGCCCAGTCCGACATTTTAGGTCTTTTCGGCCCCAAACTTATTCGGCAACAAATTGACCAGGCTTATTCGGCCCTATAGTTAATAACATCTTTTCTTTAAAACGTAATTGATTACAGCGGGTGAAGATTGGCGATCCGTGTGATGACAATTTCTTTTGATTATAATTGATTAAAAGTGTAAATGATGAGTACTTTGTTGATATGTTTAAAACAAATAATAACGGTTCATTTGTGTAATATTGCTTTTGATTATGTTTAAAGGAAATTAATTAAACACCATTATCGTTTTACAAACTGTTACCAATTTATGTAATTTTGTCGGTTTGTAATTAAATTGATTTGTCTAATATGTTTAAGCTTTTTTGTTTGGTTTTGTGTCGGTTCTTTTACAGTTTTAACGCAATTATTTCGCAAACATATACAATTTTAAATATTGTGTTCATTGGTATTATTAATCATTTTGCGATCTTTGTTATACTAAGGCTACTAGTTCTTATATATTGTTGTGATAGTGACTGTTAATTTGTGTTAATCATAAATAAATTAAAACAAAATAGTATACATTTTAGTGCGTGTGATTGAGTATTTGTGATGGAGGGCGCATGCTTATTTGGCAGAAGTCCGTTCGCTCGTTGCAGCATGGCATCACGCATGGTAATAATTTTCACAGTTTTGATGTATTAAGTCAATTCACATACAAAATGTATGCCGACACCCAGAAATTCCTTCAAAAAGTTATTTAAGGTTATTTTGACATTTCTTATCTTAAATCAACGTATATACTTTAATCCAGGCGACACATCACACATGTATTTAACAACATGGTAAAGGTCATAAAACCTGGCATAGGTGCGGGTGATAGACACTGGCTTTACTCGATAATGAATGACGGGGTCGAAGTATATAAACAAAACCTTCTGTTTAATGCATTTACGAGTTGTATCACATCAGGAAAGAGTAGTATACGGACGTTTGCCCCTTTGGAAATCTGCCCCTTCATGAAATCAGGGCTAAACGGACATACACCCCTTCACCCAAATTCTCAAGGTGGACATTGCCCCTTCACTCAATTTCTCAAGGTTGACATTTGCCCCTTTACTCAAATTCTCAAGGTGGACATTTGCCCCTCGGACATTTACCCCTCTAATGCATTGATAATAAACGTGCATTAGCGTCAACTCATAAATCAATTATGTTATGTACAGATTTCCTTATTTGTAATGTTATTTTATGACTATATTTGCAAACATGCTGCATGCATTTCCAGATATATGTAATCGAAATTACTGTACAGTTTGTTTTCAAATCCATTTTAGCACCTCATTTCGATGACGACATACCTGAAGCAAAAGACGAAATGTACATTTTTTAAATGGACTTTACTATAAAGAGTATCCACCAACATATTTACAACAATTTATTCAATCAAAAATGGGGCCGAAAATGCCTGGCGCTTGGGCCGAATGAGTCTAACATTGGGGCCGAATGAGCCTGAAAAAACGGGGCCGAAAGAGCCTACAACCCTCAAACCGAGGGTATATGCGTCTTGAGGAATAAATTACAAATAAGAAAAAAAATCGGCATTACTTGAAAGTAACAATACATATTGTATTCGTCGTTTGATCACGTCCGAATTAGACGAAAACTATTTTAACTGTTCAATGTAGATCCGATAGGTGGCTCTGTAAGAGAGCGTTTTCCTCATGGCCGAGTAAATCCGTTCAGTCATTCAGCGTTGGGATTGACTGATCGATACACACGTTAAGTTTCCACTGTGTAAACTTGTATTTTGAACATAACCACGCGGTCTAGGGATGATTGTACTTTTCTGGAAAAAAACTGACTTTTTTAGTTTAATTAGGGAACTTTTAAGTTGAAGTGCGTGAGCAGAATAAAGTATTAACAGAGCCGAGTCGGAACGGTCGTTAATAAGAAGGCGCTGCAAAAGCCGTCAGCTACCGTCACTTCCGGAAGCTTGCCACGTGGCGATAAAACTACATAAAGGGAAATGCATTAGACGGAAATGGCCCCTGTTTCGCTTGTGCAAAAAACACACACTTCTGGCGGTTCCAGCAGCCCGACGTCCCTACCAAACAGTAGCCACAGCTCGCAGAATCCCGTTAGAACAGACACAATTTTAAAAGATGTATATTCATTGTTTACTTGTATCTTTGCTTACAGTCAGGACATATTTACTGACAGCTATATTGAGACTAACAAGGCCAGAAAGAAATACTGGTTAACAGCAAATTGAAAAATTATAAAAAACTTGTTCAGTTTTGGAAAGATATTGGAGCTAGCTGATTCAGTTTAGACGCTTCTTAAAATGGTTATAACATTCCGCTCAAACAGATTATGGGATAATTATTTTTGGTATAACGCCTGCATATCATTTTGTGGATATGTTTTACCCACACACACACTTACACACACAGAGATGATGACATTGGTATCTTAAAAACATACAATAAAACAGTTATTATGTCACGGGAAATTAAGTCAGATTTGTGGTTATCCGCGCTTGATGCCCAAAGTTGATAAATCATGCTTGGAGCCCCATGTTTATATCGGGGTGTAAAGTCGATTAAATTTTACAGACGCTAAGATTTTTAAACAATTTGAACTATGTCTGGGTGCTCAAAAATGGTTTAATTATAAAATTATATATATGGGTATAAATCTCGGAACTGTATCTCAAATTATGACTATGTGTTTTAACATAGACATACATAAAGCCAAACTTGTTAACTCTTACATTAATTTGTCTGAAGAAAGTAAGGTTCAACTTTCGCTTTGGAATGAAAATTAACAAAGTTTAAATGTAACATCATTGGAGGTCGGCCAAGGCTGTAATAAAAATTGACGCTAGCAGCACTGGTTTAGCAGGGTATGAGCTTGGAATTCCCAGCGTGCTCGCCGTCGGAAGCGGCAAAATCCTCCGCATGGAGAAAATTGTGTGCTGTTTACAGAGCACTGTTGTCGCTTGAGCATGTGTTTTTTTAAATGTGTGTACCTTAAATGAACTTTTTGTGTGTGTTAATTTTTGTTCTTTCAGAGTCATGCAGATGATAAAAACACGCTCCCTGATGTATTGGTGGGAGAGGTTTTATTGCTGCCGGAGTTACTAAAAGAATCATTAACTATTAACTCGTGATGTGTTATTTACCGAGGGAGGTTATTTCGGTTATAATAATAACCATATCTTGATTAAGACGCTTCCCAATCTATTAATGCTGTTTTTTAAACCCTCGATTCAAAGGAGAGAGATTACTCGTGAATGTAAGAGCGGTACGCTGTGTCGGTTTAGGCTGTCGTGTTTGTAATATTAATTTCACGCGTTTCGACGTATAGTGTGAATTGCGCGTTATAACAATTTTTAGTGGAATATAAGCGATTTCTATTAATCAGGTTTTGCACGAGAAAATTGTAATAAAGTTTTAGGTTGTGTATAGTAATTCTACCATACGCTATCACTTCGTAAACATATATTTTGGATTAAATAATTATTGTGTATGTATGTTTTTTCACAAAAGAACAATTCTATGTTATTGTTTAAACATGTCAAAAATGTATGTTAAAGGCGACATACACAATTTATTAAATGAGGCCCAACATTGTTTGTGATCTGACACCTGACACATGGGCACAGGTTTCCAGCGTTCACCGTCTCTGGTTTTTCCTGGTCGGTCAGTTCACATTAAGAATTGCGTATCTTCGTTTTTACATACATTGTATGTATTAAGCGCACGCTTGCCAGACTGTTGTATTATCGCATATTTGTCGTGGCTGCACTACGCAAAATAAAATATATGTATAGTAAACGGGTATTTAGCACACACTATATATTGGAAAGTATTTGTTTGGTTTTTAAATGTGTGTACTTATTAGGATTAAAAAGGTGGTGTAATTGGGATTTGAGTAATAAGTTTAACAGTGAGGATATTTTGCCCGACAAGGCGTTTCATGTGAATTTATATTTGACATTGGCTAATTTTAATCTTGAATTAAACTAATTGATGCATGACGAAAGTTTATTCTGGTTCAAAGTTGTTATAAATAGATTTCTGAGGGAAGTTAACTTTTCTATGATTGGTTGATTTGAAAAATCGAGCGCACGGGTTTTTAAAATTGTTTCATACTTGTTTTTTGTAAGCATTGATAACACAGCGTTAAAACCGATTCTAATTTACTTAACAATTGTTGGCTGCTAAAAGGAAACTGAGCAAACCTTCGAAAAGAGCAGAACCATTTTTTTTGTATCTATATTTGAAAATGTTTTTTCACTGTTCGTGTACAGGAAATAATGTGTCTAATTAAAGGACAATTTGTGCGATGTTACATATGCTGAAATTTTAAGAAGTAATGAGCTGTTTAACGATATGTGATATAGTTATTAACCAATGTATATTGGTATTTTTATTCATTTATCCAAGATCGACAAGTATCGGGATGGAGCATGGGTGTCTGTAGCTATAACAGGAACTGTTTTATGCACAGTAGTTAATCGCGTAGTTAATCCGCTGCGTCCATTCAAAGCCATGGTAAAAGCGTCCCATTCTTTATCTGATATGGGTTAACAAACACGTATGTCAAATACGACGATTTGATATTAGTTTTGATGTTTCTTAAAGATTATGCATCACATATTGATTCACGAATGCAAATGGAAATCTGCAAATTATTGACCACTATTGGGTAATGAAAACGGTCTGGTACTATCATTTGTTCAAGATTTTGTAGTTTTGCCTTACAACACAGAATTCTATATACCATGTAGAAATGGTGTGGGCATCTTTGGAAATGAGGATCTTAAATTTCGCATGTTAGCGTTCTTAAAAGAGTTTGTGTTAATTAATTGGTATACAGTTTGAACGTATATGCACATGAATGACGTGTACAAGTATACACAAGCCGTTATCGGCGCTGGTTGATTATTGGTGTTGTTATATGAGGATTCTTATAATTGTATATCAAGTTAATGGTGCAGATAAGCTCAGACAGAAAAACAAGTATATTTTATATAACACACTTAGAGAATTGCTGTTGATTGGCATTTAAACCGTATGTTCAGGACATTGGCAAATATTGCGTTCATTCTTTTAGAGCTGGTTGTGCCATTGATGCGGCTTGTAATGGCATTCGTGAAAGGCTGTTTTAACGTCACGGTAGATGGCTGAGTAAAACAGCTAAAGACGGCTATGTTAAAAGCTCTGTTGATGAGAGGTTAGGGGTCCAATGTCACTTGGATTATAACCATCAATGTATTGTATAATAAGCCAATTATTATTTGTAATATACTTACAAGCCCGTTCTTTTAATGCAGTCGGTCATACCAACGACTTACCAAAAATGCGTTGTTTTATTTTGTTGTTTTTTCCTATCGGGAGCGTAGTTGTGAAGGGAAATATTGTTTTCGTCGTTTGAGCACGTGCTAATTAGGAGAAAACTATTTTCCCTTGTCAATGCTCATGGCCGAGTAAATCCGTTCTGTCATTCAGCGTTGGGATTGAATGATCGATACACACGTTAATTTAAATTTGTTTTGAATAATAGTCAGAGTAACATTACAAGGTTTTTTTATTCAAATGTTTAATCTACATGCTTCTTATCCTAGTACGAGCTAATATTTCAAATTATGGATTGTGTTTTTTACAACAGGTCATGCGTGTACTACCATTTAGTATGCATTCAATGTATTCAATATATACATGTATACCAGTATCATATTATTTATCCCACTGTCGGATTCGGTCTCCGGAAGAGACGATAGGCGTGGCTGCCTTAATAGTTGCATACGATGATGGACTCGTGTAGGCATACAGTATGCCTGGTAATGTAGCAGTCTACGTTGATAGGCGTGGCTGCCTTTATAGTTGCCTACGAGGAGGGACTCGTGCCGGCATACAGTATGCCTGGCGTTGTAGTAGACTATGTTGATAGGCGTGGCTGCCTTTATAGTTGCCTTCGGGGAGGGACTCGTGCCGGCATTCAGTATGCCTGGCATTGTAGTAGACTACGTTATAAGATGGTTGTAACTATGACAAAGCTTTTGTTTGTATTCATGCTTTAATGTATGTTTGTTGACTATGGGTGTATTCTGAGAATGTATGAACTTGTATGAAATATAGTGTATGCTTGTATGTGTAATGCATATGTTGACTGTATACAAAATGTTTGAGAAGAGAGGAGTAATACACGGTATCAGTCAGTCGGTCATACCAACGACTTACCAAAAAAAAATGTTTTCCCCTATCGGGAGCGTAGTTGTGATGGGAACTTGCATGATTAGGTTTCTACTATTAAAAAAAGATTGCTTAAGGAAACAAATGATAAACAATTAAACGCATACGCTTTCCGCAATTAACTTCAAAATGCTTGCCCATTTTGACAAGGAATTAAAGCTGTTCCCACAAACCTGGAGCAAACACATCGACAAAAACGAAAACTATTTTTGAACTACCATATGTGTAAAGCTCTAACTGTTATGTTGATAACGGTTAAAATGTCGTTCTGTGTAGAACGGGTCATTGAAGTTCATTTAGAAGCAAATGAGGAGCATATAGTTCCAGTGCTTTTATTATTATTATTATTATTGTGTCGACAGGGACATTAATTTAATGTGTAAGAACTCATTAATATGTATAATGTATTCCTTTGCCAATGTAACTTACTGATAAACTGTCCATGAATTTATTACTTGCCGTTTGTATGTGTTGGGAACATCTGATACCAGGACCTGTAAACACATTTTTCCTTGCATTTTTAAATGAAAGAAGCGCCAAAACATGCAATTGACATTTTTAATATTGTTTTATCGGTCTTGTATGAACATCATAGTTAACTAACATAATGAATACAAATTTACGCCCATCCCTTAACCAAAAAATGAATCCGTTTATTGTAGTGGTCCATTACTTAATTATGTAAATTGAAAGACTATATTTTACTTTTTCTTTGGTGATCTGCTATTATATTCCTAAAAATGTTTCGTTTTGTTAAAACACATGGTAGATCTGAGTAACATTTCATTTGATTAAATTATGTATTACACGATATATTTTCAGGTATTTTAAAGACGAGGCTGTTAGAAATTACCGAGACCGTACTAAATTGAGAGATACAGAAGGATTGCTAGTGGTATTTGATCTTTTTCTTTTGCAATCATTATTTTATGACAATATACGAGTTACGAATGGATAAGAGAAAAAACAGCCGGAGTTATTGCTACTCGTTGCTTTCATCAACCAGTACTTGATAACTCAATTTGTGTAAGGTTTGTTGAGTTATAAAGTCATGTTAACAAAGAACAAGTGGGTTGGTGTATTTAAAGTTCGAATTCAAGTCATTTTGGATAAAAACTAGGTCACAATGTCAAATAGTACAACAACCTTATTGCAACATCACAAGCCACATGTATGATTCAATCGTAATGAAACATCGTCAGAATATTAATAGAAAGAAATTTGATTCTATGTCAAGTGGGGTCAACAACTAGGTCCTAGACATACGTTGTTTTCAAATTATAAGCCTCATTAATGATACAATGTTTGTCGGAATATTTATCTTGAAAATGTCAAGGTCAAGTTAGAATTTGGGGCAAGTGTTTATATAAACGCTCAGGTCAGAGCTTAGACAAATCTTATTGTTTTTTATGTATGGTCCACGTAAAAAATGGGTCATATAACAACACTAGTCACCAGTTGAAATAATTGCCGATTGATGTTCGTTAAACTCAGTTAAGAGTTTTATTGATATCTTGTTTCTCTTGTTATAAACACTTTGATTTTTTGTAGATTGATAGTTTTAATGAAGATTTACAAGGAAGATACACGTGTGTGGCAAGAGCGGGTAATGTGACTACGGAACACAGTATAACTCTTTCACTGTTTGATTGTTTTCAAGGCAAGTTATATTTTAGTCAAAATTAATATATCGATTCATGCATCCCAAAGGATACTTAAAACATATGTGTTGGAAGTTTACTTTAAATCGACAATACTTCAATAGTTTCATACCCTACCATGTACATGTGCATCTCATGTGTGCATGTATACTAAAAGAACAATGTTTGAAGCTCACAAAGCGAAGTTAAAGACACTTTGAAGATACTAACGTTGCTTGCATTGATAATGAAACACATTTGAAGTCATTTTTCTTTTATAATCGTTAGGCCGATGTTAGTTTTCTTGTTTGATTGTATTCAACATAGCTTGGATTAATAAAAAAATAGCTTGACTATTTCCTGATTATCCATGGTGCTTAAATGGTTGCACAGCGTTGAAAAACTTCACCGCAGGGTGTGTGGCATATGTCCTTATATTGCTTAATTAAAAACTTACAAAGTATTATTGACAAAGTCAGCTTGATAGACGTTGGATATTCAGGGCTGGCACATGGTTGAAAGGTTGGAAATCATTCACTTCCAAGTGTTGGATATTATAAGTCGTGAGTAATTGTTTGACATATCCTCTAATGCAATTTCGGATAACATTTACACACATCGGAGTAAATTTCTCCCAAAATAACATCAATGCAACCCCCGGTTAAATATCCTTAGTAACCATCGTTAAATTCCAATTACTCATAGTTCCATTAAACTCCAGCATTAAGAATAAAATAGAGGAGCCGAATGATCCAAGGTAAATACCCAACCAAACCTGAACGATAATAACAATGATCTTGTTCGCGACATGTCGTCTCAAAATGGTGAACAATTCTGACAATTGATGTTTAAATCCAGGCACAATTGGCCGATTTTAAAATTTTCCACGCAACACAGACGACTTGTGGGGTCTCATGTCAGTAATACTTTTAATCATTTATGTATTCAAAATAACCGAAATCAACTCGTACAGTGTTATGAACATTAAAGCAGTGTTCTCCCAACGCAGGTTTTATTAAGAACATGTTGCGTTCAGTCCCGAGTACATTAAAATAAAATGAAAAACATTATTTGTTGGAGTTTAAATAGGATGTCATATTATTAAAACCACGTTAGTTGTACCTTTCTCTTTCTTTAGTTCATAGGTGAATGTGAAGTAGGTGATGTACCTGAGATTGCGCTATTCTAAATCAACATTCATGTTGTAACAACAAACAACTCCGGTATTTTTGTATTTTTAGATATGAATGGTCCAACGGATGCTGTTGACTACACCGGTAGTACTGTAATTCTGTCATGTTCGACTAAGGAAGCCGTCACCATTCGGTGGGAGAAGGATAGACGGAGGAGAAGAGAAGGAGAGAAATTTAATGTAAATATAAGTTTTACTTTGTTCACCTACCATTGGTTTACCGAGGAAAATCCGACAAATATATTTTCAATTTGTTTTGTCCATTGCGGGATACTAATTTTATAAATATTTATTAACTGGATAGGTCATTAAAAGGTTAAGTTCTACTCTCTACTGTATGTATTATTTCACGGTGGCTGAATGTGTTATTTAAACAGTTCAAGTATTCCCAACCACAGCATCGTGGTAACGATTACTGATTTACAATGTATGACGAATAAAACAGTTCAAATGTTTCTTTTTGAATAAAGTGTTTTGCTAAGGATGGCTATTCTACGTTACGATTTAGTTATATTAAAAGCAACGGATACAACGGACGCAAATAATAAAAAAAACTCTCCATTTAAATTGATATATTGTTTTGTGTGGGTATGCTTTTTCATATATGTCAGTTGAACAATTACATTTCTATGAAAAATAAAACTAAATAAATTTTACGGTGACAACAAGTTTTCATTTTTAGACTCGAACTTGGGTAATCTATATTTGCTCAATGTGCCACTAGACTCATTGTTTTCCAATCTAATGCAGATAGAAAATGCTGTGGTATTGCAAAATCTGCTTACCGGCTCATACTATTAACATGTATTTACTTCCAGATACATGCACTTAATCATCAAGAAATCACTAAAGCTTGTCGAGGATATAGATAACGCATTCAACCACAGTAAAATATTATTGTTTTGAAAGTTAAAAAAGTAGACTTTTTTTTGATAACAAAATCCCTCTCAATAACTTGAAAATAAAACTAAGGTATTCTGATGAAACTCAAATGTTCTACACTGTTTAGCATTTGCTTGTTGTGATTACAATTGTCCCTAGTTCAAAGGTCAATATCACTCTCAGAAGTCTAATATACATTTTAAAAAACTAATGATTACATATGTTACTTCGTCATGAAATTTAAAAATAACTGAAAAGTGGTCATGGTATGAATACGGCCTTTTGCGTGCGAGACATATATTCCTGGCTCAAATCTTATGAGAGCATAGAGATCACATTTTAGCAGAATACAGGCCTGAAATGTCTGTAACTGTATTATTCATCATGTACTTTAAACATAAATGGCAAAATATGTTCACCATGTTGACACGTCGTATCAAACATAATATCTCGGGCACTAGGCACATAGAGAGCGAAGGTCAATTGGGCATATAAATGCGGAATCGGAATAAAGAAAATTAATTCATCGGGCGGTTGTTTAAAATCTTGACATTAAATGATCACAATGTCAAGTCAGCAGGTAGCACACAAGACATGTATACCTAGCTTAAAGGTTAAGGTCATACATATATGTACATACAAAATATTAGCATGATACAGATTTTGAAAAACATTTACTACATCATCGAACTGAACAATTCTAAATAACATGACATTGTATGCATGTCGTTTGCTCAAGGTTCAAGTTCAAACTCATTTTTTTTAAATGGCCAAAGTATGAAGAGTATTCTATACAACAGTTAAATTATAATTGGACTATGTATCTGAATCCCTATTGAGTGCACACTTCTTTCCCGGAGTATTTTTCAGATACTGCAAGCCAGGATTCATTGCTACATGTAAACATGGATATTTTCATTAAAACGAGAAAGTGCTTTAAATAGTTTTTGCATAAATATTAAGTGCACTTTCTCAGCAACCTTTGGCCAGATTTGACTGAAACGTAGGCAACGGGATTTTCTGTTTCAATCTTTTTTTCTCAAAGTTATTGCAATTAAATTCAATTTTCTGAAATTGACATATACTGATAAAATGTCCGGTTCTCCACAGCTAATGGTAGGAATTCAAGGACACAACAAATCTTGAAGATATAGCATTGCAACTACTTATGGAGAACATCTAAGAGCATCAATCAGTTTAATAAAGTCTTTGTAAAACAATGTCATTTAAGTGAGACTTTCATTTCAACTGTTCCCTATATAATCGAATTGTACGATATTCATAGATTAGGGAATATCATACATTTAAATACTTAAGTTTTCAGTAAAGATCAGTGTGATTAAAAAGTATATTTTTCCTTTTCAGATGTGGCGGAATGGAACTATCTTCTTCCTTCGGATTAATAAAATAGAGGAACAGGACTCGGGTCGGTACACGTGCATTGTCAAGGATACAACGGGCTGTGAAAACTTTCGCAGCGCAAAGCTCACAGTAAAGAACTGGGGAAAACACGAGACATGTACGGTATAGTTAATACACATTCGACCGATTTGGTGAAGCATGTATATCAAAACATGTAATCGTGCGTATAATTACCATGTTGTTTAAGGTGGCTTGTAAGATAATGTTACTTGGAAAAATTGTTACGTATGATAAGATATAAGTTAATGGTAACTTAAAAAGGCAATATGTCCGATTTAAGACTTTGAGCAATCCGTTTTTTACTATTATTTTGTTCATTACGGAAGGATGTGTTTGCTTATTAATTGTTGATGTGCATATAGAGTTTACCCTGACCCAATCGTATAACGCATTTACCTTTGCTCAGAATCTTGTCCAGAATTGTCCAGCATCGAAATATGTTCACTTCACTTGGCAGAAATATTTAACCTGGTTTGATGGTGGGTTGTGTAAACGTCACATTAGAATAGCAAAAGCATATACTATAAGAGTTTGAACAAAAGATATTGCAGGAGAAAAACAGATGCAACCCGTATGAGATAGATCTCAATTTACAGACACAAGCATTGGGAGTCGATGTGTCACCTCCACGAATCACATGCATGTATGCAAGAAGCACATCCCTTGTCATCGTTAATGTCGTATGTGTCGTGCAATAAAGTGTATCGTTTTAAAAACTGTATGTTATGTGTCTTAATGCAACTTTCTACACCGATACTTTATATGGAGAAATTGCTTTGGATTGCATAGGGGATGTATATAATTAAGGTAACAAAAACGTTTACTAAAATCAGGAAACTAAAATGTCACACATTATCACGTTAATGAATAGACTAACTCCGGAAAGTGCAATAACGTTTTTGAATAAGAAAATTGTAATGTGTTGAAAAAAGGTCATGGTTTGACTGGAGTCGTTTCAGATTTCGAAAAATAGAGTGTACAATCTGCTGCGTAAACTTGTCTAAGATCACGTTTTTCAAGACTACAAACTTTATCTTTTTTATGTATAAAGTTAACGACTTGATCAATTTATTTTTAAATAAAGATATGTTAATAAAGCGGGGATCTGTTGTTAGTAACATCATGACTTTTCTGTTAAGTTCACTGCTAGGTTTCTTTTATAACCTAACTGAATATGGTATTAATCATTCCAAAAGCTCATAGTTCATGACGACAACGTGTTGTTATGGTGATGTAATAACAATTTCCAAATAAGATAGGATAACAAGATGATGCTGTTCTGAACAAGTATAGTTCAAGGTACATTAACCAAAAATTATTTCTTAATTGATTGATGTTTATAATATTATCAGAATTTGTGAATGCATTTTCCGGACTGCTCTCGTAATTATTTTTGGTAAATACTAAAACCACAACCGTTATCATCACTGAAAATAAATACAAACAACAGAAACGGTCTCTCGGTCCTTAGTTGCAAGATAAAGGGCAACTATAAAGGTAAAAAACAAACAGTAAATAATCCGACCGTGTCTGTAACAATATTTGTACATACTTGAAAGATGTTTATAACGTCAAATTTGCAAACGTGTAAAGCATTATGGAATTTTATATCATGCTTAACTATATACTAATGAGCTCATGCCTGAAGTCAATGTGACACTTAAAGGTTTAATACATAATGGACCGTTTTTGTCCAGCATAAGAAATGCATTCGAACAACAGAAGATACGAGATATCACATGATTTACATCCACATTTTACGATGGTAATCTTACACTTGTTCACACATTTCAATTTGTCAGAGTTTGTAAGATTTCTCTCCTGCTGGTGCAGCTAAAGATTCACTTTGTTTATAATTGAAGGAATTTCGATATCTGTAGATAAATGATCAGTAATATAAAATCGAGCGTCACATTTTAAAATAATTTCCTTTTGTCTAAGTTAACATAACTTTGGAAAACTATGTTTTAAATACTTTTAAAAATGTTATATTTAAAACTTTCGGGTATGTTTAAAGTCATTTGCAAACATGCATATTTTTTTTATAATTTCCTTTGGCCTAAGTTAAAATAACTTTGGAAAAATATGTTTAAAATACTTAAGAATGTTATATTTAAAACTTGCGGGTTTAAAGTCATTTGCAGAAATGTTCGTCATCACGAATTCTTTCTAGAACATGGAAGGATTTTTTTGTCGGTTCTTTGGGCAGGCTTAATGGGTGTGTGATCGTTTGTTACACAATTGTCAACACTTGCGTCAATGTTGAAATGTATTATTCTAAATCTAAGATGTCACTCAAACTACATATTTATTCAATTATGCTTATGCCCCTGGAATGAAAATGTTACTAGTACATGAAAGTAAATGAGAAAACCCAGTCTCTTGGGCAGGCTTTGTATGAGTGCGATCGCTCCTCTCGATGATTTTAAGTGTGGCAGCAACATTTGAATTCGTTATAGGATATACGTTTACAGTCAAACTGCTTATTTATTAATTTATGTTTATGTTTGAGTGACATAATGAGTCTTGATCAGACTGTTACTTTCTCAGTTGTTATGCAATAAGAGGGTCATGATGGTTTGTAAGCGCTGACCTTATTTCACGTACACCAAATGACTTGACCTGTTATAAGGTAAACATTCAGTAAGAAAACAATAGGATAGACTAGAATGAACAAGAAATTTGTCCATACAGCTAGGATTTCCCACGTTTAACTTTTGTCTCAAACTCTTGACCTTGACCTTTGATGTTATGCGGTAGTTGATAATTATTCTGATCAAGTTTTATCAATATAAAGTGGAACATCTGTCATGTTGAGTGGTTTATCGGTTTCCTAAAATGTGACATTGTGGCCTAGATTTTGACTCGAATGACCCAAATTTGAACTCATCCTTTATATTTGCTATATAAATATTTTGACCAGGTAATGTCAAGATAACATAAAAAATATTGCATCTAAACTGGTATTAGCTCAAATTTGACGACGCACATCGGACACCGCACTTATCCGGGCGCAGGACATAGGGTGATCACAATATCTCATATTTGGCCATTCGTGCTCAGACGCGCTTATTATTAAAAATGTACTAATAATGTTCAATAAGTGACAAACGTGTGCCACGCAGTGCCCCTTGTGCAAAGATTAAGATCACATAAGATGGTCTATTGTCAAACTTGTGCATGGTGTAACTTGTTTAATTAAGAAAGAATGCTGCACACATAAGCGAAGTACCGCAACGTATCCATATCTACATGCAGATAATTTAAATTTTTGAAAGATCTTCTTTCAGATTGTGGAAAATCGTTCCCTGATCAGCTAAATGAAGATAAGTTTTTAAGCTACATTTCTATGGGTTCAGATGCCTTGCCAAATGAGAATCCATGGCACATCAGTTTATTTTTTAAGGTGCGTGTATATATGCTAATTATTTATTGGAAAAGCTCAACATTCATAAGATTGTTTTTAAATATAATGGGGAATCAAACTAGGGTTTATGCTCAATAACATGAGAGCACATAAATATATTTTAATCAAACTTCAAGAAATAGATACCTTATATAAAGAATTCGTTATGATTTACATACATGTATGTAGCGGTTGGAGTCCAGGTATTTGGACTTTAAAAAAAAAGGTTTCCGCTAATTTGTGTAATTAATTGAACAGATTGAGCTGTTAATTAACACTTTACAACAACGCTAATAGGCAATTTGTTAATAGGTCTGCATCAATATCCGAATTTATATCAGTATAAATACAATTTCAACTAGAAATGATGTTGCGGCAGATGCCGACGCGTATCCCCACGCCGCATAGATGCTATATTAAAAGGCAATTTTGGGTGGGCAAAGCCTATGTTGGTGGGGCCAAGGGGTGTGTACGAAAACAATTTGGGTACGAAAACAAATTTGGGTAAGAAAACAAAATTGGGTACGAAAAAAATTTGGGTACGAAAAATGAAGTTATGTTAAAACAAAATGTTTGGCCCCACCCCAACCCCATTCACCACTTTCTCCTCCTGCACTATTAGCACTAAAACCTTGAAACTAACACGCATGGTAGCTAAGAGCATATCTGCGACGGTGCACTATTTGGAATTTTGATCTGACCCATGGGTCAAAAGTTATTATCATGTGGGTCGCATGTTGTTAGAAAAATGAGTTTGTTTTACCCATTTGACCCATTTATTTAACCATAACTTTTGACCCAGGGGTCAGATCAAAACTTCCGTCATCGTCACCGTCGCACATATGCTCATAGCTGCTAACACGTGTGTAAGTTTCAAGGTTCTAGTGCTAATAGTGTAGGAGGAGATAGTGGCCGATCAAAAAAAAGCGGAGATCAATACAATATCCCCACGCTTTTAATGTAAATTTTAAATGTATATATTTCTAAATTCTATTGTCTTATCCTGTTTTATATTTTTGTATGCGAATATTAATACTAATATGCAACAATTGTGTGAAAATGGTGGTTTATTAACAGTTTTTGCCATGTCAATTTTTGGTATCGTCCATAATACTTTGTTTCAAACGAGTTTTCATTCTTGAAATACGATACACTTGAGTTGCACAGGTGTTTTATGTGGATGGTACATGTTTCGTATGGTATAATTAACGACATACAACTGATTGTTCAATAAAGCGACGTTTAGTTTACATAAATTTTTCCAAAAATGTCATAATGTTTTGCAGTCATGTTTTGTGAACACTACTTGTGGATGAATTAAAAACTGATTTTAACTTGTTCGATTTTTGGTTTAATGCCGAAAACCTATGCGGATACCGATATGGGAGAGCAGCATTTTTTATCCAAATAAGATGTTTCTTGTTGTTGTTTTAGGGACGTACGAGTCCTTTTTGTGGTGGGTCACTTATATCCCAGAGATTCGTAGTTACTGCAGCCCATTGCTTAACCGACAGACGTTTGACGGAGGAAATGTTACGGGAATCCCTTCTGATTGAATTCGGTACGTAATAAAATGAAACACGAATCCTAACTTCAGAATGAAAAATACCTGGAAAATGGTTTTGAAAAAGCATATGTTTATACTGTTTTATCGTCATTGCCTTTTTTTAGTAAACGAGATCAAACAGTTTAAGTAAGCTGCATTGTGAAAAGAAAAGAAGTTCACAATTAGGCAGATCCATTTTAGTTAAGGATTTGCCATGGAGTTTCGGGGGAAAACACGGCTGAACTTATGTAAAGTGTACAAATCCTTTTGAATTGTACAATGGCATGTCACAAATACGATGATGCTTCGCACCCTTTTACCTACGTAAAAGGTAAATTGCATACTTTGCGATGAAATAAACTCTTCGTTTATCAAACCTGTGTCAAAAGCCATATATAGTTGTAAACTGCAATATCAATTGTCAATTGTTTGCCCGAACTCCTAACGCTTTTCTAGCAAATATATTCATTGACTACACACAATTTGCCGACGAAACCTTTGCTTTGTGCGTTTGAATTGCAGGCTCAATCAGCTGGAAAAAGGACCAATGTCTATATCATAACGAAATGTCACCCCTCCTCAAATTGTTCCGAACATGACATTACCATGCATAACAGGATTTTCAAATAAATTGGCGGTATTACAAAAACATGGTCATATGTAGTTTGTGCAACACCCGGTCGCTTGTTCAAAATCAATGTTCAAAGCGAAAGGAAACGAACATTTTTCTCTTTGTCCGAAGCATTAATTCGTTAACCATGGACGGATTTCAATTATTGAGGCAGTCCATTTGTGAATGAGTGTTCTGTGCAAGAGCTAAGTCTAAGGTCGAATGTTAAGGCTCTACTGAAGGTTTAACGTCAATAAATTGTCTAGAATACACTTTCGCCCGACATGAATGTTTTAAATAACTTTGCAGAAGTTACAAGCATACAGGAACAGTTATTTGCGTACAAGAACCAGGTCCCTAGCTTGAAAGTCAAGGTCTTAATTCAATGTCAAGCATGAAATGTACGTAATCTATGCTTTGATAATATTCTTATTAACTTAAAAGGCGTTACTGATGGACAGATATTTTGTGACAATGACAATATGGATTCTATTACTGATTATTGGTCATTGTCATAAAACTCGATTATGTGTAAATTTACAAGACTATATCTATGCACCTTCCGCCTGCAGCCAGCCAGAACTGTTATCCAAGTGGACTAGGACGGGGTGTAAAATCAGTAATTATCCACCCTAACTTCAACAAGGCATCAACAAGGCTGTCGTGGGACAGCGATATAGCCCTGCTTGAACTAAGTGACCAGGTTGAATATTCTCACCACATTCGTCCTATATGTGTACAAGAGTATTCAAAAACTAAAATACCAATGATTGACGCTAAAAGATCGCAAGGGAAGGCAGTTGGGTGTGGAAAACTCCATAATGGCTATCAGCCATTGCAACTCCAGGTATATATTAACAGTGGTGTTTGAATTCGATCAATTAATAACAGTAAAAACTCTCTTAACGACCCACTCGGTATTACGACCAACTCGCTACGAGGACCACCATTTATCAGTCCCGAATGTTTACTTCTATATTTCAATGGTCGTTACACTTACTAATCCGACAAACCCTTAAAACCGCTATTTAGACCACTTGAATCAGTACCAATCAACGAAATTGCTATTGACACCCGCCAAACGACCAGTTATGTTCACACCTTGATTGGGTGTTGTGGTTCGTTCGGGTTTGTGAACGGAACCATTTTGTACCAATTTACGACAATTAACGACAACGGTATTTGCGACAATGGCATTGCATCGACTGCTAGGTGTTAAATTTTCGGCCATTGTTATTCTTTTTAACCCTTGATTCTTGATTCATCATTAGCTTATATTATCAAGTCTTTTATATTGGTTATTGTTTGGCACACACTTTTAATATTTAAGACGGCGAATAATTTAATAGTAAGGATAAATGAATAAGATGGTTTTGTTCGATATAAAAACCTACGTGTATGCCATATCGTTATTCAAAATGGATAAGCGAAAACGGAAAGAGTTGTGTTTTAAAGAAAATATTGATTACATCAACGCGAGTAACGGGAAATCTATGTAAAAAGCTCTGCTAAGAAAACAACACTATAATTTTGACCATGACGGTGAAACTTCCTAAACTCAAGTTAACGAGTGAACGAGGTTTCTTTACTGTAAAGTTGGCAATCTTCTCTCAAATGTTTACACAGCTGTGTAAGTATTTGTCTTCTAGGTTAATATTTAATTATAATTATATATTGTTGCTTATTTACAAAAATAATGATTAAATGTTAACGCCTTCTAAGTGTCAGTACTACTATATGATGTATTTTGATATAATTGATACAAATGCAACAAAAACAAAATATACCGACTTTGTTATTTACGCTTATTGAATTATGTTAAATTGACATTCTTATAATCCGTTCATAGCGTTCATAGCGTTCACAAGAATCACACAATTTAAGAACGTCGGACAGAATCCTCTTACAATTGAAAGCATATTAAAAAATGCACTCAAGAGGATATAATTTCATTATTTTGCATGGACGTTCGAGCCTTGGTTTCGAATTATCGATGAAAGAGTTAAAGAACTCATATTGTATGAATTAAAGCCTTATTTTAAATGAAAAACGCATGCTGTCAAAATTCAATTTCCGATACTATTATAGACCCTTACCAACGTCGGCAGATATGTTTATAATTTGACAGCGATTTCCATTTGGCTGATATATGGGTTAATACACTGTGTTGTTGTAAAGTGAATAAGGAAGTGTATTTTATCATTTAGTCCACAAATTCATATAATGGTTAATTGATTTATTTATTTATTTTTCAATTTATTAAAAACAAAAAACCCAAAACACCAAGAAATATTGTATTTCTTAAAACTTAATTTGAAAAAAGGCCTTTTTAAGAAAGCAACATTCATTTAAGTCTATGCTTCTTTTTTATTTAAGACAATTATGCTGCCATACGTACAAAGAGATGACTGTGAGGACGATTTAAAGCCAACACGCTACAATTTTACGGATAACATGATATGTGCAGGTCATAAGGTACTTTTCATGCATTGGAAACAACTTAAAAATGCTAATGACTTCAACTCTTACATACAGCAATCATTTATACAAAATGTTTCACGTAATAACAAGTGTATATTGAACTGAAAATCAATTTAAGTTTTCTTTTTAGTACCCTTTTATAACGATTTCTCTTATTTGGGTGTCTAGTACTTTGGAAGTTTCGCATGTGAAAATACGTTTTGGGACTGGTCAGACTTGCAGACAATTGGTAATAAATTGGCTCTGAAGAGGGATGAATTGAGTCCAAAATCTTACAAAAAGCAATTCTTGATATTGTACAGCTACTGGTTTGGAATTGGTCGTCGTTACATTACAGGAATCAATATGCCTAGATTAAAAAAAAAAGTTCTTGGTTTGTTTTTTAGTATTGCGTTGATTTGTGAAAGATATTGAGGTTAAACCTGGGATCCAGATCGGCCGAGACGATATAATTTGTATATCGCCCATATATGCACATATTATGACCGATGCAAATGTTGTTGTTTTTTTTTCGTAAATGCCACGTTTGTAAATTTTAGTTGTAGCTCTATTAGTATATATTCAATCGTCTGCATGTACAGGAAGCATTTTAACTTTAAACGTATGGCTCTAATATAATTTGTATTTACACAGTAAGATACAAACATTTGTAAAATGTGTTTTTCTAATATTACCATTAAGTAAAAGTTTCGCTGATTGTTGTTAGGGGCATTTCATTAATGTTTTGTATTTTCCTTACATTATGTCATTTTATTTTTAACTCTGGCTCAGCTCTTATTTTCAGTGATGAATCCTATAACCCCAAAACTATGATATTTTTTTTTATATAATATTATGTTTATGAATACCATTAACAGTATCATATATCAAGTAATGCAATGTTTATTTCATATACATTGTGTTGCACTGATAAATGCCATACGCAGAACAGCAACCATTTAACAGTTATAATTTAGTTTGTTCATTTTTTTGTGTTTTTGGTATTTTATTTTTATCGTATTAAACTCATATGTTAGCTGTTAAATATGTATGCTACAATAGTCATGACATACAAGTTGTAAGCTGATTCAAACATTTTGACAGGTTATTATAGGAATAATTCTTACAACTATGCTGAAGTTGACCGTTATACTTCCCATGGCCTTGTTATATCAGAAAGGATATTTCATAAGTGTTTTTTTTTCTCTCTCTGACTACATGTCTACCAAACTGCAAAATGATTAATTTTTCCAAATGTTTATTTTTTTCTGAAGATAGAATTTATGACCGTCCAATCTAAAACACCAAAGGCATGCAATGGCACAACGGCTGCGTAAGTCATAATAAAGACACCGTTTTGGTTCGAATGTGGTTTTTAGGAAGTATTTACGAAATGTGGGAATGAAAAGAATAAGAAATTTCGGAAAAGCTTTGTTTCGGCTACTTGGTGTTATTTTATGAACTTCTATCAAAACGAAACCATAAAGATGAGCGTCTAATGTTGCGAATGTCACCACGATTTGTGTCGGTGTCTTTGCATTTTACTAAACTACTTTCTCATTCGCATAACTTGCGGAATAATTAAAACGATTTTAATTATAACATTTATAATCGGATATAATCTCAAAAAAATGGTATAATGATGCTCATAACTTTTGTCAACGATCTTCAGTATTGAAAAAGAGTCAACTTAAACTGTAATGGATACTGTGAAGTTGCAATATCATATTGAATCGTAACTTGCAACACTTGCGTTTCATTCTTACAATTACAGATGACAGGCCAACCTATAAAACATTTGTTTCGGAACTCAACTGCCGGTGAGAAGCAACTCATCGATAATCATAAATAAAGGGTCATTTAACTTCAAAATTCGCTTCCATTACGATATAATCATGTATTAAAGGTCATAAACACTTTGAAGACCATAGTTAAAAGCATGCAACTGACGAAAATGATATACATGTAATTTGAAATACAAAAAAGAGCAGTAGGTTGTTTTTTTTTTTTAAATTCATTATGCAACAATTCTGCCATATGATTTTGTTTGCCTGCACAATTTAGCCGAGACATTTGCCTCGTAGTGACTCAGCATGGCTAAGACGCTCGCAAAAAATATGTTTAAAAAAGTCTAAATCATTCCGGGAAAACAATCACAAAAGGAGATGGCATTGAAACAAATCCAAAGAGTTATCAAGATGAATGGGATATTCTGTGTAATAAGTAATTTATCTTTAAAAACTGGATTCCACGCCGCGTGTGGTAGGCTACTTATTGAAGTTACTTCAAAAGCAAAAAAAAAAGGAAAAAATGTTGAGCTCATCACAACTAAGTTCATGTTTCATTAACACAAAACTGTGTGATTTACAAATACTTGACTCCATTTTATTTAAGGGGGGGGGTATTGCTCTTCATTTTGTATTTTTACGTAAAGGCCTGGTCACAGAGCGCTTTCCGGCAATAAGGTACAACAAGTTTTGAAATTCTAGTGGACGTGGTCATAAGTGATCATTTCTGGTCAATGTTGGCTTGGCTGGGCTTTGGATGTGCTTTTTACTTGGTCTTGCCGTCAGCGACACTTTCACTGCTGAAACAATGTCTTAGCAAGGCTAACCACTACCAGCTGCTTGTAATGTTAGAAAAAGAATCGCGCGTGTATAGACGCGGGGAAAAATGAGGCAAGTTACCACGGCTAGCCGCGGCCTTATCGCATCTGGGTTACTGCTGATCACGTGTTGAGCACGATCGTAAAACGGGAACTCCACTGCCATAGCAATGTCATATCACGGCTCGACCTTGTCGGAAGCGCAGCTTGCTACGTATGAAAGCGGCTGCGCACGTCTGGTCCTCACATTTGCCGATCTTATACTGTCAATAATGTCCAGAAAGATGGGCTCCCCTACAAAGAAGAAGCCAACTTAGTATACGCAGATCAAGGTCAAGGTCCCATCTGAGGATGAGGCTATTCAATCCTCACAACATAGGTAACAGTTAATGTCCAGGCCGTGGACCATGCTAACTTACATGATCAATAAACATAGCTTATTGGGGAGGAGCATGTCACCTTGCCACGGCACCCTTCCAACGAGCAAGTTCCTATTGGCCTTTGCTAGCCTGACATCTCCGTTGGGTCCTGGTACTATATAATGCATCGTGTCTGCAAGGTTCCTGTCTTCTCGCCATGGACCAAGCACAAGGGATCCATCAAGATGCTCCCAGTCCAACAGCCTATTCTGCATCACCGGGTAACGTGTTCTCATCAGGTTTGGAAGGAGTACGCATGCCTTTACCATCACTCTGATGGAATCAGCCTTATGCATCATTGTGGTCAGAAAAAAAAACTTGATATCTGTTTCCGAGGATCCTGAACGTTTTTTCGCGACAGTCTATAATAAAATATCCTCCCTGGTTATGTCCCTGTTAGCGTAGGGTTTCACCATGTAGGTCCGTAGTTCGAACGCATTGTCATCTAGTAGCAAGCAGCGGATCAGGATCTGGAAAGCCCGTGATTTCATTGTTCTGCAGACCCAACTTCAACTCACTTTTTATTGTAGATGTGGGCATCAGAGGAGGACCCATTGCCGTTTACTTCTATCCACACGAACTTGTAGTCAGAAGACACGACTGATAGGAGGAAAATACTAAAGAAGCCTGCATAGTTGCAGTAGTCGGACCTATTGTTGGAAGGAGCTTTACACGCACTATGCTTCCCATATGTAGCCACAATCGCATGGGAAAAATTCCAGCTGTGGTACTAATCATCAGCTAACTGGCGCCACTGGGCCTCAGTGTCAGGCGTCGAAAGCGGTTCAAAACTGTTTTCCGCGTCCAATGTCGTTCCAATTTTTCACCGCGTCATATCACGTCTGAACATCGACTTTAACTCGTTTAAAACTCGACATCAACGCGAACAACATCGTCTGCTTCCCGGGAGATCAATTTTAGACGATTTGTGGCCGTGATTAAGCCGCAAAAGCGCTGTGTGATCGGGCCTTAAATATGCAGACGTTACATGCAGACGTAAATTGGAGCGTATTTTGGGACCTTCAAGTCAAGGTCAAGATCACGTTAATAAAAAAAAATTCAAATAGGTCGTTTCCGGTATAAATTGATTGCATTGACCAAACGCGATGACACGTTGATCATAACAAGCTTGAATGTTCATTAGCTTGTGATTGAATTTGTGGCTACTGAGGTGAATGTTANCGAATTCCTCTCGATGCGTATGTCAATTGCATACGAAATATAAGTTAATATTCGAAAATAAAGTAACTGATTATATATACACGTAATGTGTTTCAGCACAATCTAGCAGGCGACGTTTGTTTTGGAGACAGTGGTGGTGGTTTCATGATGAAACTTCCAGGGGGAATTACGTGGGTGCTGGCGGGTATTGTTTCTTTTGGGTTCACCAAGTGTGACAGTGCCCACCACTACACATATTTCACCAATGTGGGAATGTTCTACGACTGGATTGATAGCATTGCAAACTTAACCGAAGAAAATGTCAAACTGGACTTTCTTGGGCCTAGTTTTCTTCATCCTGCAAGTGGTGTAATGCGCGTTACGAATCATGCTGCGAGTGGTGTAATGCGCGTTACCAATGGAAGTAACTTAACATCCGCAGCAACAAAGGCTCATACGCAGTCACCCGGAAGTCGAGATAACGGTAAGGAAATGTGTTTATTTTGCAAAGATAAGAAAACATTAAGCTGTATGTTTATGATTATGTTTAAGCAAAAAGCACAGGTAGTATACGTTTCAGGGTTGGTTTGGTACATATTAAGCATCGAATAGTTTGAGCTACACAAATCAGCTATTGGTCTTCATCCGCAACATCTTCATAGCTCTAAGTGGGGTCAATGACACAGATCTGTAACTCTTACAAACAATTAAAAAAAAGTGGTCCTCCTTTGTGTATGTTGAGACGTTTTAGGTTTGTGTTTGCTGATTTTCACAAACGTTCACTGTAATGATCCTTTAGTAACCCTGTTCCAAAGTTGTTCATATTTTTATTTCCCAATTCATATATACGAGAACATAGCTTAAAACTATTAACATTGTAAGCTTTTTTCTCCGGAGACAAACTAAACAGCTTTAAAGTTGGTTTGTACCATCCTCTTGTTGTCCTCAAACAGATGTTAAAATTATGTCTCTGGGGTTAAAACTGGTCAGACCTCGGGGTACACATGGTTTGTTTGCTTTTTTAGTCATCGAATACCTCGAGCTATACTACGTAATTATTGGTCGCCCTAAGGCTTTGGTTCAGATTTGCGTGAATCTACTCCTTGTCACTTTTTCTACTATAGGAATTCGATTGAACCTCAAACCTCTGTATGGAACAATTGCGTGAGGGAGCGTACACAATTTCACAACTCTGACCTGCAAATAAGCAGCTAACGTCTTTTTGTTAGTATTTCAGATTAACGTTTGCGTGCAATAACATATCTACTACATTTAGTAAACACATACGTTTTACGGATCTTTATTAAAAATCACGATTAGCAGCTTTTTATTAGCATTATGTCCTTTTTTAAGATTGCGTGCAAGATAGACTTCAGAAACAATATTTTCATGGTAAACTTCATATTAATGTACGGAAAGCATTCACTGCCATATACGTACCAAATGAACGTTGATCTGTACACAAAAAAAATATATTTAGCCTCTTTATTATTAAGTGCGGAGGACGGAGTGCCGAATAAACTACAGAAAACCAATCTGAGTAAATTGGCCATTTATTGCACATTTCGTTAACTTGAACAAAATCATCTACATTTATCTAATTGTTTAATAACAAGTACCCTTCTACCCTGCTGGGCAAGCTAGATACATGTGTACCACCAAACGTAAAACGACGTTTCACGCCCTTATGTACTTTATACACAAAAAGAGTTTATATACCGCGTTAAGGCCATTTCTTGTAAAACATTAATCCTAGTAATACGTTTATGTCAGGCGTAATATTAAGTTTTTCATTTCCGTTCCATTAAATTTATCGATAATTGGGAGCGAAATCTTTTGAACAATTATGCGTCTTCAATGTAATGCAAGCAAATGTGGAAATGACCACCATGTTTTAACTAGAAGCTATCTGAAGGTATTAATAATTATAGTTTTCTTTACACTGTCGCAACAATTTATGTCAGTATTAAATAACGGATTTAAACAAGGGTGTCCTAATAGGCCTCCCTCTATTTCGATATTTTTCTGTCTATTTAAGGCTACATGCAACCAGCTGATATTGCGATTTCAGTGAAGGAGAGGTTCGACCGCTTTGCCAGGATGTCTGTGAAATCAGGCTCGGGCGCCCAATGTCAGTCATTATTATACGTTTATTACTTGTCTATGGGATCTAACTTTTCATTTCAAAACATATGATAGTATATGCACATAGCCTTCATTTAAAAACTAGTTTCACTATTAAATAAGACTAACGGATATAAATATAGTATTACTCGTTGTGTAATCTGTGTCTGTATTCAATGGCTCGGAACTGATTTTATGTTTGTCATGTATCCTTGATTTTCGGTACAATCCGAGTGACACTAACGAACACTCCTTTCTTTTTTATGACTTGGAACGAGAAACTGTCTGTGTGTAGTGTGCATTGATCTAAGTGGTAGTGTGTACATTAAACCATGAATTAATGCGCGTCTGTTTTATATACATTAATATACCGTTTACAATAGATAAAATCAGTTTTTACAATAATATGTTGAATAGTGTTTGAACGTAAGGGGCTATAAAATATATATATTTACAAACACAAATCTGGAACTCTAAATTTTGTCTTGGAAAAAAAGTCAACTAGCTTACAAAGACTCTTAAACTTTTAAGTGAACCTGATTAATGCACAGGGGAGGGGATATACATGAATCAAGTTTAGTTAATTTTTAGTGAGCGTATGGTTCGCTCTCTGACTAATTTCCAAGATTTCTTTTTCAGAAAACAATTTATTTTATTTCCTAATCATTTGTTAAAAAAAGAATATGTCCTGTTTTTAATAACATAAACAGCGTTAAATCGTCTCTGATCTCTTCATACAATATTTTGTTTTCAGCGCGACTAAGCGTGGGCAAGAGAGGACTTGAAGTCATAATCATCATGGACACCTCCGCGAGCATTGGTCCTGTGTCTCTGGAGCTGGCCAAAAATTTCGCTAAAATAATTGTTCAGATGTTTGGGGTTTCAGCTAGTGCTGACGGAGGTACACATTTATTGTGTCTTTCCCTTACTATGTGGAGTTCAACACATAAGTCATGTTATTACTTTACAAATAGTGTATAGCTTGTTGATACATTGCATTGTCTTGACTTATCTTTTCATTAAAAAAACACCCTGTGATTTCCAAAAGATGTAGAACAAAAATTATGCCTTCTAAAACTACACAATACAACAACTCAAAAAGAAGTCCCAATTTGAATAAAGCAGAGTCGAATGTAGTCATTACAGTTGCACAAACAAAATTGTCAGAACGTGTTAGATAATAAAAGATAAACCTTTACATTTTATTTCAGGATATAAACACATTTATTTTCACTGCGTGGCTTAATCATACTCTCTTAGAACTTTGAATAGTTGTATATTGGATATTACCGAAAATAAGGCAAATATGATTTATTTATTCTAAATTCATCTATGTCAGAGAACTTGATTTATGTTCACAAAGAAGGGAATTAAGTGTAGCGTATTCTGAAACAAATCATGGGCGGGGCCTGGTGTTGTATAAATCGCTCCCGTGTACCATTCATGTGTTAAATGTATTGTGTATCTGCCTGGTCGTTGTTATTTCACAGGCAATGGAACCAGATTTGCCTTAATAACGTTTGACCATATGGCTAAAATCGTTTTCAACTTGGATGATCCAACTGTGAGAACTGTTGATGCGGTAATAAAACAGATAAACAACATAAAGGTATAATAGACCTGTGGTTAATTAAACTTGAATGTTGTAGGATTGATAATGTTTAATCCCAGAGTAAAATGTATTGCAACTTTGAACGCATACAATTGTATACATTTACAAACTTGGGTTGCATCTGTTGGCACATATACGAAATTTGTAATAGTTCTGTAATTAAACAAAATTATGTACCTTTAACATTAAAAAAATAAATAATTGTATGTGCTAAAATTGCGTGAGGTCAAAACGGGGAACAATAAACAGTGGAGTTAATTTGATTGAGTTAAGACCAAAAGTGATTTTAACCATTGAATGTTCATAACAAAATTATAACCAACTTATGTAACTTAAAACTCGATGTTTTGCGACTTTGATTTATACATTAAAAATGAAAGATGACCAACTATTTAATGCTTATAATATATATTTTATTTTAAAAAGCCCCACACTGTTTTAAAATTATTGAAGCAAACCCTGATCTTTTTGTTCACAGAGTTGGTATATACAACTTGGACTTGTTCAATTTAAGTTAAGCAATTTATATTCCACAGTAACAATATTATTTAACCTGTTCCTCGGGCTCTGATTTGTTTTATCATCTTTTATATTGTTTGTGCTCACGAGCATTCTTTGAGCTGTACGTGTAATACTTAACTGTATGCTTATAATACAACTCTGTTAGTGGCATTCCAATTATTCAAGGTAACATAACATCTTTCGAATATGCATAATCGGTGTGATACTAACAACAAAATGCATGGTATTATGTTTTCACGATATGAAGTTCAACCCAACCCTTATTTAAAACTTACAATTCCGTTTTCTGTAATCGATAACGTTCCGATCAGCAAATGTTTTCGACAAACATGAAAGTTTTTGTATATACTCGTTCAATAAAATTGATTATACACGGACAACAGATCAAAAATACTATTTTTTCCAGAGTACGGGTGGTGGGACATCCCTTACCAGTGCCATAGACAGGATGTTGGTCATATATTTGGAAAAAATACGTAATAGTAAGTTTTATTGTAAGCCCAAGACTCGTTTTTTAAAAATTGTGTTAAAAAGTGATAGCCTAATACTCTGAACTTAACATATTTACAGGATACTAGTAATTTCATGAACTGCATTAAAAAAGAACAGACGATACGCATTTCATTCAGTTTTGTTTGTACAAACTTGTAGATGTCAGAGGAGGTGCAGACACAAATCGAGCCGTTTTCATTTTGACTGACGGAGGAGAGACTGCCCAGCCAATTACGAACAGGTTAAATGCAAGAATAAAATTCTGTAAAAGTAAGTGTTATAATCATATCTATTACCAAAGAAACCTAAGGTGAATATGCCGTTTCCGCTATATAATATACCGTAATATAACTTGCTCGTAGAAATGAATATTAATGAACTGACCAATGAAGTCATAAGTTAAGTGATTATAACTTTTCAATTTTCAAAAAGATAACGACCAAAACGATCATCTAACATATTTGTTTGTGTCTTTGTGTGCTTTGCCTTTTTGCGTTTTTCAATATGCCGGACAAATTCAAGTACACAGCGATACTGATGTACTATTCTCTTTTATGCACGGCTATGACTCATTTTCCAAAATAATCGTAACACAAATACAAATTGTAAAAACTCAGAAAGTACATTAGGTATGATAATTTAAATTGTTATACACATTTGGACTATACGTGTATTAATTGTTTATTGTCAATCCGTTCCACTGTTCATCCATCCGTTCGTATGTCCGTCAGCAGAGTAAATCTAAATAACTAAAAAAGTACATAAGATGTCATCACGAATTGTGTAAGTATAAATATTAAAAGGATTATGAATGACTATCGATTAATTATGTCGGGTGGGTGTAATTAAAAATAAAGTGCCGCACAAACTAAGATGATGCTTCAGAATACTTCTTGTATGATGGTTAACAGATAATCACAACAATAGCAATATTTATGCACATCATTTTTTCAACAAAGATCTCAAAACGTATGACAATTGTTTAACGAAATCTGCATAGTGCTGTCACAAACAGACAATGTGTTGGGTCGTGAAACTGTACCTTTGAAAAGATAAAGAAAATAGTTGGTATGCACCTGTTCCACGTTAGGGAACCCCTATATTTGTTGCAACTATACCATAGCCGTATTAATAATACTTATTCGCGATTGCTACACGATACCGACACCAATTGTCTACCACTACAAAACATTTATCGTCTTAAAACTATTGATTCACAATGCAAAACCCAATTTGGTGAAATAAAGTTTTCAATTCAATAACACAAATATGTATCAAAATGTAGCAGAATTAGTGTTTGGCAATTATCTTATTTACCGCTCATTAAACATCCTTTCTCGTTCTAATGCGTGACGATTTAACACAGTTAAGGCTAACGGCCTCGATGTTTAATGCATGCATAATAAGTGTTTAATGACTGATAAATGAAGCATTGAACACTTCGTTTGTGTGTTAAATTTCATGTTACAGTTACGGCACAATTTAAAGTATATGCTATTGGTGTTGGCCGGAACAGCGACTGCCAGACCCTACTCAACATTGTCAGCGAACCCCCACACGATCACGTGTTCTTTATCGACGACTTCAAAGAATTGCAGAAGATTGGTGACACCATTGCCGGAAGAAATATTGGTGCGTTAGGTTCTTTAAGTAGACAACACTATGTTTACCAAACAGGTGGTTAGCGTGTGGCCATGTTATTATTAGTAAAACATCATTTGGAATGAAAAATATTCAAATTATAAGAACAAATCGACTTCTCTGAAAAACATGTTTTCACTATCATATGTATATAACAAGATATTCAACTCAAAATGACCGAATTTAAAATGTATCGCTTTAAACAGCCATTACTTCATCAATTGTTCAGCGATTTCCACGAACTTAAACGCAGAAATGAAATGTACATATCTTGAACTATTTTTTACAAATGTTGGGTCAAATTTTAAGAAATAACACGAAACAGAACACGCGTCACACTAGCTCCGGGTTCTTAAAGGTTGTATAATCTTGAAAATGAGCTCCACATAGCCGTAAAACTTAAAACTAAAACAATTATTTATGTATTATTAATGCTATGGCAGTAAATATTTTAGTGTTTCTCAATGTATTTTGTTCTCTGATGTTATTTAGAGTTCATATTTTGCAGACAGTGTCCAAACACCCACAATCCTTTGCCAGTGTCAATTCATTATCTACTATAAATCGAATAGCATTTTACTGCAGTTCATCCAAGTTATGTTCCCGACAGTTTATACACCTAAAACCCTTAGGACAAATTACAATTAATAAGAGGACAAAAGTTAGAGCAACAATGATCGTAATAACGATGGTTGTAAATTCAAATCGGAATTCTCACTTGTTCGCCCTCATTTTTGATAAAATTGTGAGAGGCTGTCGGTGTTGACTTTTGCTTTGTACACCAAAAGCAATCACGTCATTCGTTACTTTGACTAGAGCTCAACCGAAAAATTCTACGATCGACCGAAAGAGGTGAGCGACCGAAACAGGTGACTGGACGATATATTCAACTGTGTACCAATGGATTTTAATCAACATAGCAATTAGTTTTAAAATGCCACTTAATTGCATAACTGAATGCTGTGTTGATAATTTCTGTACATTATTGAAAATTGCATTCATAATGAAATGTTGATGTTTGTAAAGTTCCAAATAAAAACTTCAATATTTTGTCATTTTGAATCGGGACAAGGAAACCTCGAGTAAGGTACCTTTAATATGGATGTGTGACTAAGGTATTACATATTGTTTGTGTTGGCTCCATGTGTACCAAAGATTGCTTCAATTCAGATTTCGGAGAGTGTGGGAGGCAGGCAAACGCAAATAAATATCAACACACTGGGGCAGCAACCAAAGTATGACTCCACTTTATAACAGGTTATATTGTTGACATATTTAGAAATATTTATTAGCACCATTTAGCATAAAGTGAACGGGATGCGTTTTGTGACCGGACTTCGCCCGTTGTCAACAGTCGGCCGTCCAATTTGTGTCTTAGATCTAGAACCATCAAAGTAGACAATGCCATGGTTTCTTTAAACTTCTGGGATTATTTTAAATGCTCCACTTGTTAAGTCAAAAGCTGTTTTTATCTGAAATACTTGCATGACAATGGGGGAATTGGTACGATTTAGAGGCCAAGTCCGATATGAAGCATCATTGCATCAAGCATGGTTGAGAAATGGTTATTGTATTAACTGAAATAAGTCTGTTTAGAAGTAATTTGTCTTATTATAACAGATTACATTCGATCTTAAACAAACGTAATACCCACATATCTTCGAAAAGTTCCAAGGCCAAGCAAGACTTTTTGTTTTACATTAAAAAATATACTCTATATTAGTAATATATTTGAAGGGAGCGTGGCCATGGGTGGGGTGGATTGATGCGCGGGGAAAGCTGTGCGGGGGTGCGTTGCTATGCGACCAGTTCTTCGTTACTGCAGCAAGATGCGTGTCAGAGTTCAACGAAACAACAAAAGCGGTGGCCCCTTATCCAGCCCATGAGGTAGTTACAAACAGTTATCGCATAAACAGTATCTAACAAGTATAAAGCTCAATATGGGTGTTTTCATTGTTTGACGAAACTAATTTCTCCTATACTATGGTTAGTTGTATGCATATATCAAAATGTTGGCTGCAACGGTGTATTGTATATGTTATTGCCACCAACTGCTAGTTTAAAACATTTAATTTCCTTTATCCATGCATGCAAATAAAGCAACAATATACAACCCATAATTAATTTCCATTTATTTTGAGCCGTAACCGCTCTGTGTTTTTCCTTCGGGTTAATAATATATGCTGTACCATCTATAAATCGATTTTAATACATTCCGTAAGAATTATTAAAAAATGTAATTGTATCGATAAAAGAGCAAATTAGAGAAAAACAACTTAAGGTTTCAATGTTACTTATATGCGTTTAACTACGAAACGATTTGCAAATGAAAATTAAATAACAGTCATACTACGTGTTGAAGTAGACATACGATTGCATGGTGCAGAGTAGAGCGTTTACTTTACCACAAGAGGTCCCGAGTTCGAATCCCTTTACAGTCAAACTTCTTTTGTTTTTTTAATTTGCTTATATATTTTCTTATATATTTATTTCAGATTTATTTACATCCAAATATTGTAGATTTGTTAAATACATTTAATAGAAGGGTTCTCAGATCGAACAAGTGTGATCAGGTCCTTTTATTTCTCCTTTCAAAATGTCCCAATTCTTCTATATTAAGACAACGCATGTTCAATTCCAAGTCTATTCGATTAATTCCTTTCTAATCTGCATAGTTGCCATGTAAACATATTGTTTTTTTCTACTGATTATGAGTTTTTTTAATGAACCTAAAACAGCCTCTCGCTAAACATTAGATAATATCTTAAACATCTGGAACTGTTTTATGTATTGTGGAATATTCAATAGCGAAACCAGTAAAATGTTATGTAACTAGTTTCCTTTACTACCTTCAAATGTTAAGTGTTTTTAACGTTTAATGGGGGTATTTTTCATATATTCTAAAATATAATTTTCAAAGGTAAAACATATTTTTGTTGTGTGCTTTTTATAGAAAAGAAAGCTTAATTTTTTAACATAAATTGTCTGAATTTGTCAACTGTGTATGTTTATGTTTATTTCTTTGGTTTTATGCAGAAGCTTATGCACCAAAAACAAAAAATAATAAAGTTTTGATTCAGAGCAAGCACCAAACAACATTTTTTCGTATTTCGTTAATGCCTTACAAAAACAAGAAAATGGCGATTTCCATGAACAAGTAAATTAATTTGGAATACTTATTATCACATGCTACATATTGCATTCCTTGTTATACAGTCACAACAAATATTTGTTTTCTCTTAAACACGTTTAATGTCCGCTGTCGTAGCGTTGTAATTTACTTCTTTGTGTTTGACTGATCAATCGCGTTTCGTTATGTTTTTGAAAGTGTGCGCGTGTGTTGGGGGAGGGAGGGGGGTTAGTGTGTGGGTATGTTGGTTTGTAACTCCTAAATGTATGTATTGATCATTTATAGTTAGAAATGTACTTCAAGCAGTTTATGAAATATTTCACCATTATTTACCTGGTTAAGATGTCTGAATCGTTTGACTTATATCCCTGTATTTACCAAAAGAGGGGTATGATAATAAACACGCTAATTTTTTAAACAACAAGGTTACATTTCATAAAACTATTCAAACGTGTCAAGATGTGAATGCCCTACATGAAAATTATATGGTTTGTAAGATTTGCAGTATAATTGGTCGTCTTCTTTAACATATATAATAAGAATCGTTCAGAACGATAACTGTATGTACTTCTAAAGCAAAGTCGTTTCTCTTTAAAGATCAGCATAAGTCTTGGAAGTATCGAACTGTTTAAAAGAGACAACGAAGAGCAAATGACGTACCCGGCCAAGGTCATTCTTCACCCGAACTATACCGGTATTCCGGACAAGTATGGTATCCGAAATAATGACGTTGCCATCTTGGACTTGGGTGATGTCAACAAGACCAGGCCATTTCTAAACTCGTTTATCAACCCGATTTGCTTCCCATACCGTAAATACGAGTATTTGTTTATTACCGTTACTATAATAACAATATTTTGTTTTGCCTTTCCCTAGTGTATTTATCATATTATAAGTACTAAATATAAGTTTAACGATTTTGTTTCATGAAAACTGTTGCTATGCATGTTATGATAAAATGTGTGCGAACTTATAAAAGAATTTATGTTTTATGAGAGAATTGGGTAAAAAAAACGTCAATTTCAAACACTTTCAAATTGAGTCTGTATTTGTATTCAGACGCGAGGGTTCACGAAATACGATTAAATAATTACGTTTAATATATCTTTATTACTTCTTATACAGTCTATTATCGATACCATATAACTCAACAGGTCTGCTTAAATTCAACAATAGTATTGATGTATGACATAAGTTGGTTGTAAGATATGAGATGTGAGACTTTATGATATCACGAATTTAAATTAACGGATTCGAGATTATCCTCGGGAACTAATCTCCTAATTGTGTTCAAAGGAATAGTTACCATTCATACAACAACTACACCACGTCCTTTTTTGTATAAAAATCACAAACCAAAATCACGTTATTTTGGTATAAAACCGTCTCATCGCCATGTAATGTCTACAACCGATAATTGCATAATATTGCGTTGAGAGGAAAACCGTTTACCAACCATAAATCCTCTGTATTGTTCCTTTTTTTATCGCAGGTAAGCTGCGCAACTTCTCCGCAAGTCTTCTAAAAGACCTGAAGAGTTTTGAGCATAATAATGCAACTGGATTCACTGCAGGCTGGGGCCTTATGCCAGAGCACCACAGACAGATACCATGGAATCATCTTAATCAAAACAGACGCAGTATCCAATCAGATCGCGAATGCGGGTTAATGTATCCTGGTTTAGACACAGAAAGGTTCTTCTGCGTGGGAAACATTATGCCAGAAATGTACGTTTTGATCATCGCTGCTTTTCATTTTAATTATATCATATTTGCTAGGTTGGAAATAAAGCTAACTCTGACTGAGGCAAACAGCAACAGCTATAACAGCCGAGCCATATTGAACAACTTACATTCACAAGAGCACATATTTGGTTATAGTAAAAACCATATTGTATTTATATTTGTTTTAAGAGAAACATGCCGAGGAGATGTGGGCGGGGTCTACATGGCTGAACTTCCAAACCAGTGGCGATACACTGCTCTGGGTATCAACCTCAGGTAGGATACAATACCATTCTTAGCAAAACAACTACATGTATTATAGGTTTCAACTCGGTCCGTGTCTTTTGAAGATCACATTGAGCTTCGTTGCCATAAATAATGGACCCTTATGAAACTTATTTGTCTCTTCTGCTAATGCATCAGAATGTGCACTGTGGGTATATTTGAAATTATGCTATTTTAACATTTTTCTCCAGCTGGTGCAGCTCAAATTTCACTGTGTTTATTTTTTAACGGTTATTAGAAGAGGATGTTACCGACTAGCGAACAACAAATAGTATATTTATTTTCCTTCAGATCATTTGATTGTGAGAAGGAACGACACTTCAGCGTGTTCCTGAATCTCCACCACCCTGAGATCACCGGCTGGATGGAATATGTACTTGGCCGTTGTAACAGATTGGGGTCTGAGGCTGTAGAGAAAGCAGCAAAAGAAGAAGATGAACGAAAGCAAAAGAAAGCTTACAGAATTGCAGCAGCAGCAGCAGAGAAAGCAGCAAAACAAGTAGAGGAAAAAAAGCAAGAGGAAGCAAGGAGAATTGCAGCAGCAGCAGCAGAGAAAGCAGCAAAAGAAGAAGAGGAAAGAAAGAAAGAGGAAGTAAAAAGAATTGCAGCAGCAGCAGCCAAAATCTCCGAGAAACCAAAAATCAACAAAGGCTAAGGGAATAATGTGACTTGCGTTAAACATTGAGGTTAAGTCCTTTTCTTAGGACTCTGTACACATGTTAACCCGAAACTTAAAAGCCAAACTCACTTTGTGTAGGCGTTATCAACGTTCATTAGAAGCCGCTTTTGTATGCCTGCAATAATGTTTTACAAAGCTTTTACATAGCAGTTACATAGCTTTTTAGTAAACGCATTAAAATACGACGTCTTTTGTTGTGTTCGTTTAATGTGGTGGAAATACAACATCAACCGGTATTGGATATAATTATTTGTGCCTCTTAACTGTGAAAATTGTATTATTCCAATGTCATTGAGACTTTCATATTTTATCATTCAGTGTTTGGCCCTGACCTGTGTTCATTGTAAAAATGTCCCGGAAATGCTTTCATCAAAGTGGTATAAATTGAGATAATGCCAAGTTTGATTCAACTAGTATTTTACATAACCTTAAGAGTTTAAAACTACCGACAGTAAATCAGATATGATTCACAGGTATTCAATAGTTTATATATTATGAAATGCATTACTGAGTGAGATCTTTGATTGCTCACCAGAAGTCAAATTAATCGGCAATACGATTTAAATATAGATGAATTAGCAAACAAAATTCTCACAAACAAATCGATCTCATTCACTAATCATGATCAAGAGCAGAATCTACAACTTTATCATTGTCATATTTGATATAATAATCATGCAACTAATCATTGGTGTTGTTTTTCGTGTGGTAATATAGGTATTCTACCGTAACCAACCAAAGCCTCCATACGATTTATTGAGTTTATAGGGAAAGGATTTTGAAACTTTGAAAATGTTAATTAACACATTGACACGTCTAACTCCATACTTGATCAAAATATGTATTTCTAGAACGAAGAAACCGGATATATACTTTCAATTAATACTTTGTTATATCGTGTAGAAAGTAATTATTATATTTAAATTGCTATTTAAGTTTAGCTAATAAACTGAAGGTTTTGCACTGAATAAATCGATAATTTCAATGCGCCTAAAATAAGTAAAAAAATTAACTCCGATCTCAAGTATCTTTGTCGTCTTCACAATTTTAAAATCACTTTTTTAAATAACCTTTAGTTAATGACAGAGGTCGATTTACATGAGAACATTCGAATTATTAATTAGTTCGGCGTGGGTATCTTTAACTGTGTTAGCATATGAATCTATATTTAAATACAAGTATTTAAAAAATTAAAAATTAACATCATATGGTTGTTTTCTTACGTATGTTTGCTGGTAAATGTTTTAAAACAAATGCAATAATACTTTTTCCTGATAAGTCCGATCAGTATCGTATAATATAAAGAAACCTGAACAAATTGGCGATCTACATAAACTACAAAGGCTTCCCCCTGACCATACAGTTTTAATGCAAAATCAAAGTTCGACATGAATGCATACTTATTGCGAAGCTTTGCTACACTAACAATTACACATGTGCAGACATTTCTTCCACCGAATACGACTTGTGTAAGACAAACCTTGTGTGAACATAAAATCATGAAATCTTATTATGATCAGTCAATGAAATCGTTCATTTCAACCGGAGAAGATGGACGACCAATAAATAATAATATTTGGTCTCAAACAAAGATGCAAGGACACGAGCCCACGGTATCCATATGCGCAAGACAAAAAAGTAAACAACATGAAAGATTGTTTGTTTTTTTTACCAAAAATCATAATAGATGCCTGTCGGCAACATGTCTAGCCCGTTGTCAAGAAAACCATCGATTTTGTTATTATTAAGTATTAGTTATGTCATTATTTCAATACGATACTGTGACGATACTTATATATTAAGCATTTTTGTTAAGACGTTTTGTACGTAGAGATTTTATTTGATCTTGTTTATTTCAAGACTTGCACATTTCACTCCGGATTTGGGCAGGATGCCTACAAATATATAGACATGTTTACAGTTACAATTACACATGCAAATAATGTCACGTTAACTTGATAGGAAGAAAAATGCGAACCCATGTCGTTTGAAAATAATCCTTTTGTTGTTTCGAGTTCCATTCCAGAGAAGGCCATTTTCATGTTGTATTGTCGTTATTTGAAATGGTAGAAAATGGAACGAGTTTTGTAATGTATATGCAAACTTCATATGGTATAAATAATGATTATACGAAAGCAAATATTAAAACATATGTTTGTTAACTAATGTTTGAGAAACTCGTCCATTGTCCTAAAAAGCACCTCGTGGAGATGCTATGATTTATTCCGGATGAAGCAGTGTGCGTTTTAGGGGCCTATAGTTTGATTAATAAACATATAGCACGTTGTTCAAAACGGGAGATTCCTTATATCCATTCATACTAAATGCAAATATTTAAGATAGTATCATGGCATCATGCGATTTTGTTGCTGAGTATGATTTTGGTTCTTGACACGCATTCAAAAGTCAGCTTAAAAGCAATCTTTATGATAGATATATCCACAAATTAATTTTCGTTGATGTTGATTTTATGAATGAATACTTTTAAATTACAATTACCGTACATAAAAACTCTCAAGTTGAATTATCATTATCATTTAAAGTGAAAAATATTGGGTATATATAAGAACGGTTGGTCAACAGCTCATTGCAATGCATGAAGATTTATGTCATCAGGTAAGCATGTGTTGTCAAGTAGGACAAGGAAGAGATTGTCATGCATAACTGCGTTATGAGGTGTACAATATATTTGTGCGAGTTATAATGTAATAATATATTGTTTGTTGAAAGTAGTTACAATCCCCCATAATAATACTGGGTTAAATACGCAACGCCATGAAGTAACTGTTAAGGTGTCCGTCGAAAACAGACCTTCATATAAGCGAAACTTCGAAAACATCAATTAATCTATCTCATAATCCAGCTCACTTTTATTCTGATTAGGAAGACATTTGAGCGGCATTAAATATTGAAATGACATAATTAAATAGTATAAAACGGAACAATTACATGTTTCAGCATGGACATCACCATCTTTATTACCTTTTGATCTTCACACTTTACCAGGATGCAGGATCAACGGGGTTTTCAGGGGTTTACACACGGGCTAGACAGAATGTAAAAACACCTTGAAGAACTTTATTTTTGCACATATCTCAAGTTATTGAAATACATTCACAAAATTTAGTGCATAAAAGACAGTTTTTCTTGCAGTTTGTGCCAAAGCGTTGGTAAAAACAGAATTGCAGAGGAATTGAATATCATTACATAAATGCAAATTTATCCCACAGCGATCTAAGTTATATATTGCATTTTCATTTAATTGTTTCATTTATTTTGAGGCAAATAGCGTTAGAATAGTAATACTACATATTGAACAAATTCAGTTATATTAATTTAGTAAAACGTATTTTCTGTTCACGTGCATTGTGTTATACTAACACATGTATTATGTAAACGATACACTGACACACACACACACACGCACGCACGCACGCACGCACGCACGCACACACACACACACACACACACACACGTTTAAAGTGCGCCAATATTCACACACGTTTTTGAACATGTACATGGACTGTACTATTGTGTACATGTTTGTTTACTTTAAATAATCTTTGTTTGGCATAATGGCACAATTTGTAAACACTCAAAACTATTTTAGAGAGAAAAAAATAGCCCCTCATGTTTAAACTCCATCACGTTTTATTGGCTTGTGCATTAGTTGTAAATGTAGTACATGCAACCAACGCTAGGTTACCGAGGATGAAGCAACATGTATCTTTGTAACGCTTTTATGAACATAAACAAATAATGGGCGTCTCAAATAAAACCTATTTAGAAGGCGGTACGTACTATTTTTATAGAGTGGGAAACATTTTTAGTATAGTGAATTGTACTTGTCTCGAACCAAACCCATAGGTTGGATAGACGGCAGAGTTTGGTATTAATATGTTGTTGCATTATTTTCAATTGTTTAATTTCTTTTTACAAAAACCTTAACTTTCAAGAAAACTTGTCAATGTTATAAGAATCACAAAGGTGTATATATTGATAGGGAATTGTCGTATGAGCGTCTCTTATCACAATGGCATTTTCCATTGTATATTTTGCTGATGCACATGAGCATACCGATACAACCCTAAAGAACAAATGTTATTTAACGATCGCATGCAAGTTAAATTGTACACACCTGTGCGAAGTGAATATGATCAGGTATATGGCAAATGAAAACAATGCAAACACGGCGATGTGGATTACATGTTTCGTTCAAATGTAAGCGATATAAATATTCCATCCAGCCTATTGAGTTTTAAGTACTTACCTAATACCACTCAATAACTGAAGTTTTACTATAAATGACTGCGTTATAAAACCGTAAAACTTCAAAACGATGATTGATGTCATTCTGAATTGGTGTTGTGTCACAAGAATCCCGAATCTCACGTTGAGCCAAGTTGTGTGAAAATGACACTTAACTTAAGTAAACATTTTGGTTTATAAAAATAAATATACATTTATTAATGTTCAATATTTTATGATAAATCATCGTATTTTTGAACGTGTTGATCATTGTGAAGCATTTTCACACAATTCACAAACTGCAATAATCATTCTGCTAAGACGAGTGTTGAGCATTCATCTTTGTGGAGTCATTTTTCTTCGGGTAAGAACATTGACATTAGTTTTCCAATAAATCTATCAATACAATTACGATATCGCTTTCTTTGTGCATTTCTTAGCATTTACAGTGTTCGAAAAAGGTTTCAATACATTCAAGAACTATTAACCAAAAATATTGTTGACCTTTTGTTTTTATCAGAGACCAAGATAGATGATTCCTTTCCAAATGCACAGTTTGCGGTGGACAACTATTACTTGTGGAGGGTGGACAGGACACCAGTGGTGGAGGAGTAATGGCATATTTGCGGTCAGACATTGCTGGGAATAGGGTATGTGACATGGAATTTAAAGACATTGAATAACTATCTGTAGAAGTAAATTTAAAACGGTCAAAATGGATAATATGTGGAGCATACAAACCACCGTCTTTATCTGATGCAACATTTCAAGACGATTGTAATATGGCTATTTATAAAATACTGTCTAAAACTGATTATGGATGGTAATAGGGGATTTAAATTTTGATATGTTACAGGCAGAGATATGTCAGCCTATTTTGAACTCATGTGATATTTTTGATCTCACAAATATTTTAAAGAAACCTACTTGTTTTACAAAAAAAATGGTAAACCAACACTTTAAGATCTTATTTTAATCAACAATAGTTCTTTTATAAGTAGTACATGTAATTTTAATTGCGGTTTAAGTGATGTTCATAATATTATTGGAGCACAATTTAAACATGAGGTACCACTTCTAAAGAAACGTGTTTGTACCAGAAGCTTTACAAAATTTGATACTGATGCTTTCACTAGAGATCTTTCACAAGCTATATGTAACCTTGAACCGTGTGACAATGTCAATACAATTATCTCAATTTTAGTAATACATCTGACAAGCATGCCCCTGTACGAAGGAAAAGGTTTATAGATAAGCCAGCCCCTTTTATGAATAGAGCGCTGAGACAAGCAGTTCACAAAAGAAAATGCTTTAAAATAAATATAGCAAATACAAATCTTTTTTAAACTGGGCAAATTAAAAAAAACAAAGGAATTTGGTTACACAAATATCTCGAAAATCTATGAAAAAAACTTCATTGACAGATGTGTTGGTGGTTGCCAATCAAAAAAATTCTGGCCTACTGTTAAACCTTTTCTGACAAACAAGGGGAGTAACACTCATAAGGATACAATGTTATGTGAAAATGATACTCTTTTGAATGTCCAACAAGATGTATGTGATATTTTTAATGACTTTTTTGTTAATGTAGCCAAGAATATTGGCAATGATAGTATTCCAGTAAATAAGGAACACCCTAGTTTACTTAAAATATCTGAGCATAAGGAAAACAATGATGTAAATTTCAATTTTGAACCAGTACAGATGGATTTTGTTGACACGCAAATATATAAATTAAATTGTAAGAAAGCAACGGGTATTAATGGTATTTTAAGTAAACTGATTAAATTAGCAAAACCTACAATAGTTGCTCCATTAACAGACCTCATCAATCAATCTTTTTTCTACTGCAGTTTTTTCCAGATCAATTACAGTAAGCACAAGTGACACCCCTGCATAAACAGAATGGTACTAGATAAAGGTCAGTATAGACCAGTTAGCATTTTACCTGTTATATCAAAATTATTTGAAAGAGCCATCACTACTCAGATATCTGACTTTTTTAATGTACATTTTCATGCTTTCCTGTCAGCCTTTAGACCTGGATATGGATGTCAGTCCACGCTGCTTAGGGAAATAGAAGCCTGGAAAAGAGACATTGATGAAGCATTTGACTGCCTCCCTCATGATTTGCTGTTACTAAAGCTTGAAGCCTATGGTGTCACAGGAAGTGCCCTTGAACTTATTGACAGTTATCTTTCAAACAGAAAACAATGTGCAAAGTAAAATGATATTAAAAGCTCATTTCAAAACCTATATACGGGCGTTCCTCAGGGATCTATTATGGGGCCCCTCCTCTTTAATATCTTTATTAATGACATTTTTCATTTTGTACAAAATAACAATCTCTACAATTACGCAGATGACAATACCCTTTCTTTCTCTGATACAAACTTGGATAAAGTAAAACATACATTAGAAAATGATAGCATGGCATTAATGCAATGGTTCTCGGATAACAAAATGGAAGCCAATCCTGATAAATTTCAAGGAATATCACTTGGTAAGAAAACACATGATTCTAATATTTCATTTACTTTGGATGGCTCTGAAATTAAGTGTGACGAGGAAGTCAAATTATTGCGTGTCACCATAGACTTCAGGCTTAACTTTGATACTCATATTTCAAATATTTGTAGAAAAGCATCAAGACAATTAAACGTGTTAAAAAGACTAGGGAACAAACTATGTAAATTAAAGAAGATATAGATGATATTTGTTCGTGTCAGTGTAAGATCGTTTGTTATTTCATGAGTGATCATAAAAAAAATATTTGTCTACGATCAGGAGTGAAATAACAAACGATCTTACACTGACATGAACAAATTTTCTGTTTCTTTTATGCCACTTCTTCAACAAAATATTTAATAATAATTTCCCTTTTGCTGAAAAGTGACCCTCTCTCCCGTGGCTTGCCTCAATTCATTGAAATGACGTCATTTTGTTGACGAAATGACGTCATTTTGTTGACGATATGACGTCATTATTTCAGGGAAATTCTTCAGTTAAACTCTTTTACAATGTAAATGTAAATAAACGTTAAACAAGGCATACAATTAAAAAAAAAAAATGATTGAATTCGGTGGAATATCGATTTTATTTCACTGGTGATCATATAAAACCTATAAACACGGATATAAACAAGGGAAGTACATCTTGATATGATAATCTAAAACTAGAAAAGGAATTCCGAAAATGTGTTCTTTTTCACCGGTGAAGAGAACAATTTTGTTCTTTTCACTGCTGTTATTTCACTGCAGAAATGTCATATTTTATCATTAGGTATAAAAGAAAAACATATATTATTCTTTTAGTATGTCAAATTTTAATTATTGTCCGTTAACATGGCATTTCTGTGGCAAAGTCATCAGTCAAAAAATTAAGCCAATACAAGAGCGTGCATTTCGTTTCATCTACTCAGATTATGAACTATTATCCAAATCTAAATTACCATCTTTGAATGTACGTCGCTTAAGATCAATAGCTTTAGAATCTTTCAAAATAATACATAGAGGTACACCTTCATACTTACATGACTTGTTAACTATTAAACAGACTTCATATTCCTTCAGGTACTCCAATACTGCTGTTATACCTAAGGTAAGTACTACACTATACGGCATCAGCTCTTTCCGCTTCAGCGCGGCCAAGATTTGGAATTCTCTACTGCAAAACTTCAGAGACCAATCGAACTACAATTGCTTCCGAAGTTTGGTCAGCGCATGGAGTGGAGAGAGTTGCGCTTGTTCTTGCTGTTCCGCAGCTACGTAGCCTTATTTATTAAGTTGTAGTTTTGTTTGCATTTAGTTTTATTTGTACTGCTCTTTATTTATATTTGCTTTCATTACCATTGTTTTCTTCTGTTTGCTTTGTTTGTATGTGTAGTTATCGCCCCTTTTCCAGTATCTATTACCCTAAGAGCATGAGTAATTTTGTCTTCGCATAATTTGTGTGCATGTAATTGCTGCTTTGCATGTTGTAGCTATGAAATATATTCCAATTGTGTCATGCACTTGTGAGGAAGTTGCTGATCAGTTCTTTCCAAATCGGATTTGGGGTATATATGTTTTTAGACTTTTCTTACTTGTTGCACTGTTGTGCTTATTTTCCTCTTTCAGTTTCTTATGTATTTCGTGTTATTGCAGTTTTTAGACTTAGGTCAATATCAGCAAACTTTCACACAAATTTTAATTTAATTTATTATTTCTTCCAATTATATTTGTGATGTTTTTAATCTGCCAGTTCTTTTAATTTTGTCTCTGTATGAATATATTTGTCTTTAAATACCTCATGTCTTAATAGTCTATAGTATTGATTATGTATCATTTAATGCTGATGTTTGTTTTAAATATGCATGTTATTTATTATTATTTGTAAATGTCGGTTAATAGTTATTCACAGCTAATGTTTTTTTGTTACACATGTACCGACTTAAAATAAAATTTGATTTGATTTGATTTGATGTTACGAAATAGTTTGTACAGACTTGTGTTAGAATCGAAATAGAAACGTGTAAGCAAAATCGAAAACTATTTAGTTTTTAAACTAAAGATAAAAATTGTAAGCAGATGTCAACCGATGGCATATCGCCGACAATCTAAACACTACAACATTCGCAATGAGACATAAATATCACGTCATATGAAATTGAAGTATATATATATAGGCTTCGCTTTGCACGTTTGCATATTATCTAGGATTCCTTTTGCAAGATTCAAACACAACTATATGTGAGGAGCTGGATCGTCGAAGTTAATCCAGTCAACTAACATGCCTTGGTAACTCCGAATGTTGATGCGAAAACATGCTTAAAACAGGTGTTTGAATGTATATGACACTGCACTACACGTACCAATGGTACATTCCAAGCATGTCAATTCTATGTAGGACGACTTTAACTACTTTTGGATTGAAATGAATTTGCAAATCCAGCTATCTTTTTACCTTATCGGACAAACTTTATCGATACAACTATCATTTTTTTGTGATTTTTCAGGTTTACATTTTGAGTACAACTTCCAATCCAAACATATTTATAATAAGCGTTTCATATATAGCGTCCAAACATATCAACTCGTATTGATCAAGATAAGTCTTTATTCTTATAAGTCAAATCTCGTAATTGCACTGAGTTTCTCATATTGGAGGACCTTTTCCGAGTGTTAAGATTTATACACACTTTACCGAACTCACAAATTAACGATATTCGCGTTCAATATCATTTAGTCAAATGAAACTAATTTATTTAAATCATAATATAATTGACGATAAGCTCACATAATGTGAAGACGTTAAGGGAAATGTATTGTAAACATATACACGATCATGACAACGTTTTTGTTCCACTTGTGTTTATTATAATTGTATGATGATTATGAAGATAACAAAGACGTAAATTTTGGGATAGAACGCTTAAAGTATTTACATGTTAGGACATAATGAGCCGTGAACGACGTTATAATATGAAAAAAATAGCATTAATCAAAAACGGATCAATGAGACCGGTAACAAGATAACAAAGAAATAAGACGGCAAGAAGAAATGAAAATGTCATGTTTGTGAACATCATAATTCTGTCACAATTATGGTGTTGGGTATATATGGAAACTATAATTGAACTAAACTTAAAATACATATTCATCGACACAAATATTTTGCAAAGAAAAATACAGAATTGATACATCAGTATGTCGCTAGACCAAAAATCATTTACAAAAGAATACAACAGCGATATTAAAATGATATTTTGGAACACACGTTTTAAGGTACAAAAAGCATTTGTTGGGCACACACGTATTTAAAGAAAAACGTACTACTACAAGGTGATCGTGGGTACTGCAATGTTTGTTGAAACACAATCAATTAACTCTACTATACAAATCGGTAGTATACAATATTTAATAACCAAAATGTATGTGCAAAATAAAAAAGCGATAAGTGATAATACGAAGTTCACGAGTAAAACCAAAACGATTAACAACATGCAAGGTATACACAACTTGATCGTTCAGTACAATTTAGCATAAACATTCATCTTAAAGTACAAGAATGGAACTGTAATACAACAGCACATAACATGTGTGATGCATGGGAATAAACAACGCAATTATGTTTACATGATGACAATATATAGATGTTTAAAATACAAAAGACAATACATGGTACCATAAACACTAATGAACATAGTTTAGCCGTAAAAAAAAATAATAAAAAAATACACACACTTATAATATGCTATTGAAAATACACTTATCTTATTATTAAATTATTAGATGACAGGTAAACTTCATAGTGTGAGTGTTTATCGAATCGAAATGAGGAACACGTTCACTCAACCATTTTAGCTAAGTGTTATTATCCTAGAAATATTCAGTAATAATTAATCCTCTGATTGTACTCATTTTGTTGACGTATTGGCATTGCGCCTTTATCAAAATTACGGAAAAAATCATTTAACTACATTTTAACATATGTAAATACCACGTATCAAACAATTCAGTCCATGTTTTAAACGTAAAATGACGTTGTACATGATGAAGTCATAAACGACGTTCAATAAAATTGCGCAAAATTGTGTTAAGTATGACAAAAATGAAATGACGTTAAAACTTCAATATCATATGTCACTATGTTTATTCAAAATTAGTGCTGAATGTGCATCGTACATGAAAACAATAGATATTTAACAATAAAACATCATATATTAATATTGTTTACATGAACTGTTAATTATTAATTAAAATAAATGAACACATTAAATGACATCAACCTTTATCTTTATATAGGATTATAAGTCAATAATGATATATACTAGGTATTAGATTTAGAATATAAACATTATAGATCAGATCAATTACATTTAGTACTATTACTTTTCTATTAATTAATGTTAACGATAAATATAAAATGTTTTTAAAAAGAGTAAATATCAGCAAATCAGAGGAAGCAGAAAAAAGTGACGATTCCCGCTTTTATATACTTATGAAGGAATTAGAATTGATAAAAAAATCTAACTCATTCTTCAAATGGAATTAATATGCGGGACATTTCAAAGTTTAAAATCTTTGTAAAAACATTGTATATGTATCACCAAACGCAAAGAACCCTATGTCGGCAACCGTGAGGCGACAACGTTGGACCTGTTGCAAGAACGCCTCACGATCGCCTTCAGGACGCCTTAGACGAAGAAGCAACGCACGGCAAACGTCAAGGTCGCGGTTGTGTCGCAGAAGACAAGATAACAACGTATTGATGATGCCTTGACATTACCGATGATCGCTTTTTCCGACATCTCTCATATATTGTGCAGGTTGACCAATAACAAATCGTTAACTCGTGCCTGCTCGGGCCAGAGGGCATCTGTTTTTCTCTTATCGTGTACGAGCATGCATTTTCTTATAGTGGGTTCTGAGTATTCTGTGAACAACTCCTAAACACTTGTTTTCGTCTGGTTTGCTCAGGTCGCTCATAACAAGATTTAAAGTTTCGGTATTGACTCGACATTATATACGCGCCTTGCACGGCTAGAAGAATACAAGTAAGCATCCATCTCTCTTGTGATATTTTTGGGGTGTTAAATTTTGCAACCCCACCTTTATATCTAGGCATAACGCTACACTAAATAATTTAACTTAAATCTGAACTGAAGTCCTAACACATTAAAGCGAGACAAAAAAGTTATTTCTGCAAAGTATGCATTGTATAATCGCAACGAAGACATTTTTATAGCAAAGTATGGTGGATTGGCATACTGGAAGTGCTTTTCGTTTGTCAAAGTTCAAAGACAGTTCGTTAATGAATAATGTTTAGCAATATCTTTTGACCGTTTTCTCAAGGTTCATAATGCCAAAAATAATGATTTAACGGTTATGCTCAAAGTAAATTTGATAAATTTACAAGATATAAACTGCCAAATAATCAGCACTCTCTAACATTAAACAATTCTAGCTCTGAATTGCAAACAACTGGTTACCAGTGACGAAACTTGGCGTAGCCTTAAGAAAAATGTCGTTGTTTTTACGTGTCTTACATTATATCCGTTCAAAATCAACCTCATGATACACAGACTCATTGTCAGGCGGATTAATAACGATATATGCGTGTTCTTCAAGCGGCTCTGTCGGTGTAATATACTTCGCGTAGGTTTGATCCTGTGGCTGCCGTGTTGATGTAACTCCTGCATATGTCCCATTCGGATAATATTGACTCCGTGTTGGCGATTTCTCTAAATTGTTCCTGTAATTTATGGAAAAACATGACCATATGCGCATATAGAATCATGAAGTTTTAAATTAGTAGATACTAATTCAACATTACAGTAGTTCTATAATTCAGAATACAACACATTACATGTACTATGACTCTGAACAGGAGCAATTTATGTTATGGACAAGTTCATCCAACGATCGTCTTTTTCACATGCACTGGCCGCGCGTATGTTAATTTTTCGAATTTGTACGTACAATTGAAACATGTCTTTTACAAGAAATGTAAGAAAAACCATGGAAATATCTAGTATACTTATCATACAATAAAAAGTTGAATGCAATTCAAGATTAGAGGTGATGGATATTGAATTAAGAGTTAAAAGAAAACTAGTCTTTTCGTTAATTTCCTTTAAATAGTGATAAAGTATTAATCACAGTGAAATAGTTATTAGAGAACTAAGGTGGTTGGCACGATTGTACAGTGTTTATTTAAGTTAACTGCGTTATTTAAATATCGGCATATAAGTGCTATTCAATAGTTTTAAAAGTTAACGGACATCAATTTGCTTACCTTGTATATTTATGGCGAGGCACTGCAATGACGATGCCGTGACAATAATAGTCGTCGCTGAAAAAAAAAATGATCCTTTAAACGATCACTAAGACGATTTTTGATTTCGCTAAAAAAAACTAGAGTAAATGTTCTTTGAGGTGCATATTACGGTGATTGAGAATTTATATCGATGAAAAACAAATATGTGTCAAATGTCAATGTGACGATAATTGCTGGTGTTGAAGGACAAAAAAGCGTTAACAGTTGCTGACAGAAAAAAAGATGCGTACATCGTAACTGATAATACTTGATGTCGGCATTGATACAATATTGACCTTTGGTAACGTCTACGGAATATTTCGGTTGCTTTCATTTTAATTATTTACAACACTCTTCAGAGATAAATACATAACAAGGATACTGGTTCAACAAACTAGCTGTTAGAACCGTAATTATGAGATTGAAATGCAAATACAAGCACCATTTTCAATACATTTGATGAAGATGTTGTTACATAAATTGAACTGTACAGTTTGAGTTCTTAAATATCTCAACCAAAATTTAATGTTATAATTCAAAACATCCCCCTTAAAAGTTGCCCTATCTTTGATATCAAGTTGTTCATATTACCTTTCAGCATTATGTTATAAGAACAGAACAGAACAGAACAGAACAGAATATTTTATTTTAGCTTAAGCATACAGCTCATCCCATAAACATACATATGCAATAACAGCATGCGTGACAATTATATACAAAACATACATCATTTTGAGGAAAGATCAATTTAAAAAAGTAATGACATACAACATGTTTTAGTGAGAATGTCACATGGATAGGGTTAATACAAAGTGATCATATAATGTTAACACGAAATTTAATAATTGTTACAAATATAACATTATTCTAAGCTTATTGTCTTTGTGGAAGATATATCATTTATACTACACATATAGCACATCTTCTCGCAACTTAAAGCATTTTAAACAAAAAATGGCAAGTTTTCTTAACACTATTTTGTTTGAACAATTAAGTAGTTCGATAAACTTGAACATACTAGGTCGTGATCTGTAATACTTTGGAATTAATGTATTCCTAATATCGGCATAATAAGGACATTTAATAACAAAGTGATATTCATCCTCGATATCATTGAGGTTGCATAAAACACATTTGCGTTGATCTCTGACAATGTTCTGGTGTCTACCCGTTTCAATTAATAATTTGTGAGACGACAAACGTAATTTAGCAATAATATTCCTATGTTTTTTATTTTCAACAATATCAAGATACGCAGATCTTTCGAATATTGGTTTCAATTCTTTATATAAAATCATTGAACTAGATGATGTGACACTTGTATTCCAGTTAGTGATATACTGGTCTCGTAATCTGGTTTTAAGTAGCGGTATTAATTGATTAGAGTTCACAGATTCGGGGAATAGCCATACATCGTTAAAACCGGTTTGGTTAAGAATGTCCCGTACTTTCGATGACCAATTGTTTGTGTTATTTTTGCGTTCAATTTCTAATCTCTGTGATAATAAAATGTGTTTAAGAATACAATTACCCTCTTTTACAGTATATAATTTCAAAAAGTATTTCACGATCCTGACATATCTGTCTAAATACAAGGGGAATCGACCAACTTCGGCATATAGCGATAATGAGTTTGTTGACATCTTAACATTCAATATTCTTTTACAAAATTTACGATGGACGCGCTCAATGTTTTCCGCTTTCATAAATCCCCATACCTCACAGTTATAGTTTAAAATTGATGATACATATGCGTTAAATAAATTTAACATGATATGTATAGGTACGTTCATGTCTTTTGTGAGAGTGAACAAAGAATGCATCGCTTTTAAAGCTTTGCCATACAATGTATTTGTTGCGGACGCAAAAGATCCACCGCTTGACATGACAATTCCAAGGTAATTAAAATTGTTAACAATTTCTATTTCTTGACCTTTATATGTCCATTTTAATGTTTTACTAATTGTGCCACCTTTTCGGAATACCATGACCTTTGTTTTTTCAATGTTTACCGTTAAATTCCACTTATCGCAGTAGGTTTCTAAATTGTTTAATGATTCTTGAAGACCCTCCGGTGTTTCAGAAAATAAAGCCGCGTCGTCAGCGAATAATAATAGATATATCGATATTTGATCTAGTGTAATTCCGGCGTTTATTCCATTTTGCAAACCAAATTCGATGTCGTTAATAAAGAGAGAAAACAATATGGGCGAGGTTATCTCCCCCTGAAATAAGCCGACGTTACTATTAAATACGTCTGATAACTTACCCATGTGTTTAACCTGTAATTTCACTTCATCGTACATGGATCGAATAAGTGTTAATAGTTTACCGTCGATGCCCACATTAATCATCTTACTCCATAATTGGCCGCGATTGATGACGTCATATGCTTTCCGGTAGTCAATATAACAACAGTATAGTTTACCTTTATTCTGAAACTGTTTTTCTATAAGTGCATTAAGAATAAATATTGCATCGACCGTGCTACAGTTTGGTTTAAAGCCGAATTGTGCATCCGTTAGAATGTCATTCGTTTCTGCCCATTGTTTAAGACGTTCATTTAATATGCTTGTAAACAATTTCGCAAAACAACTTATTAAAGTAATTCCCCGATAGTTATTTGGATCTGATATGTCCCCACGTTTATGAATTGGTATTATAATACCAGATGACCAGCTGCGCGGAAAACGCTTTTTATCAAGTATGTAGTTAAACAATATTTCTAACGGCCTGACGATAACATCGATTGTTTCAGTAAAATATTCATATATAATATTGTCATGCGCATGAGCTTTATTGTTTTTCAACCGTTTGGTTGCCCTTATAACTTCTTCTGTCGATATAGGATTATCGAGTTCGGGGTACGAGGGTTCTGTGTTTAACCTATTGTCAAATTATCTATGAACATAAATTATATGTACTTAGTTTATATTCATTATGATAAAAATAAATGTAGTGTTTAACCTGATTTATTTTAATGAATATTTCGAGTGCTTTTCGATAACCCTACATTTAGATCCCGATGATTGGTGTTCAGTATCTTCATTAACGCCTACGTTGATATTCTCGGGTGTGCGAGTTGTTAGCCCTGACGCAACCCCTTCATCATTGGTTGTCACCGTAGTCGTCGTAACTGTATTGGGTGTTGGCTGCGTTGTTTCAACATCTCCCTTTGTCGTCGGGACAGTAGTTGTCCTGACGGGACTGTGAGTTGGTGGCACTGATGTAACCTCTTCATTGGTCGTCGTGGCCGAAGTTGTCGAAACGGAACTCTGGGTTGTTGGCACTGATGTTACTTTTTCATTGATCTTTGTTTTCGAAGTCGTTGTAACGGAACTCTGAGTTGTTTGCACTGATGTTACCTTTTTATTGGTCGTCGTTGCCGAAGTCGTTGTAACGGAACTCTGAGTTGTTGGCACTGATGTTACCTGCCCAACGGTGGTCTTGGTCGTAGTTATAGGCAATGATGTGACTGAAAACATAAAATATTGACATTTATATCGACCATAACATTTTCAATGAATAATGATATGAAGCGACAGTGAAACATGTTGTGTTATTCTTCACAAAAATACAGAGAATCAGCATCGGTACAATTCAATTGAAAAGTGTGTCCCATAAGAGGTTTGAAGGTTCTTGAATGTTTTTTTTTAATAAGTCATGCTATAAGAATCATATGGTAATAGTTGTGTCATTAATAGTTATCTTGGTATCACGCAATATCAATCCCATTTAATAACAAAATGCAATATATTGTTTAATACCGAACCATTTGAAAGCCATCAACAAAATGTTTTGTTTTTCAATTATGATATTTCAATTTTAATTCTCTTTTTCCACAACATCCATGTGTCTAACAAAGGTTTGCTTTACAGTTTAATTCATTTATAAAAACTTGAAGTATGTATTCCAGAAAAAGCTAGGTTTTAGTTTTTACGTAACATTGCGCAAAAAAGCCCACACAGATTAGTACTCGAACGCCTTTATGAATACCAGTGCATTGGTAAACGCTTGTAGACATGTACGTAGCGGTGGTGTACCCAATCGGCAATAGCTCACACATTGTCTGACCCGTGGATGACTGGTAGGTACCGACGTCACAACTGCGACACGCTGCGTTGACCTCATACGTACCTGCAGGGCATTCAACTAAAACATAAAGAACACATGCTTTCATTTTAAGTATACAAATTTTTGAGCAGTTTCACAGCTAAACTTTATTTACGGCTCCAAGTATTTTAGAAATGTGTTGACGAATCTGAAAGAACCAAGCTTAAATTTTCATAATTTGGGAACAACATTTATACTTGATACTGATTTGCAAAAAATACCCACGTTACTTTCAAACACAGTCAAAACTAGAATTAAAACTTGTCCAGTTGACGAAACTCTTGCTAGAACCAATAAGCACTCAATATAAAGAAGTGTAATACATTTAACAATTAATATGTGAAAGGTATTGTACCACACAATCCGTCTGTTCCAGAAAATGCAGGTTGACAGTATATGCCTAGGAAGGCATCAAAAGACGCCGGATCTACTCAGTATAGCAATCCAGACACTTGAAGACCGTGATATTTTGTAGAAGGTTTAGCAAGTCCATTGCAGAATTTAGGGCATTTTGAAGCACTTATAGATCAGCTGTTACTGTCACATAAATTATAGGCATTACTAGGTTAGTTTAGATTTGGGCTGAATAAACAGCATGACATTTTTGCGAGGCGCAGAACAATGGAACAGTTTTCTTTGTCAATAGGAATCATGAAATCATATCCATGTAGTATATTTATGATTTTATTTGTGTTTATACAACGTTTGTATGTTGCATATATAGGGAAGTGGATTGCATGTATCTGGTTGTTAAGTAAGAAGACTGAACAATTTTACCAAGAAATATTACACAGTGAAAATTCCTTTGAACATAGATTGTTTAATGTTTGCGATCACAATATAGAATTAAAATAATATAAGTATAAATGTATACCCATACTATATATTTACCTGTTTCATTTTGTGTTACCGTAAATATTAAGTGTTGTCAAGTCTGGTAGTTGTATCTTAACTGAAATCATCAGTGTTGATCCAGCACTTCGCTTCCTACTTACGTGAGACTTGTCACTTATTGTTACTCTTCTTTCGCAGGTATTGGCATTGCCACAAGGGACAGTTGTCAAATTTTCTAATATAGACTTTTCAGGACTTTCTTTTGCGAATCAGTTAAATCACCATTCACATCCGCTGTACTTCGCGCTTCAAACATGAGTGGAGAATTGTAATCTGTAAGTCAGAAGAATAAACGTATCAGTTGTATATTAAATATATGTATTCCGCAAATAATATACACACACAAGTCATAAAAAACAATAAAAGAAAACAAAATTACACAAAAAAGTACGTTGTTATATGTCAACGAAATATAGAGGGACGCTTTTAATGATAATTTTTTAACGAGGTAGCCACAAACAAAAAGAACACACGACAGTTTCATATTAAGTGGTATACCAACCTACGCAATCCGGTATTACACTTTTAGGATGCCAGTCATAATTAGTAGAGGGACCACACGTGTACTCGGGGAAGGGGTCTTGTCCGCTTGGAAACGTTGTGCCATTAGCGCAGCTAACATTGCAACGTTTGTCCCCATATACCAAGTCAATACATTTTAATACTGTACCAAAGCTACGTTTGAGCTTTGGGCATTCTGAAATATGAAGTTAACGTTTCATTACGCATATTGCAGAAAAGGGTTAACAACTTACTGTTATGGACATGTATGCAAAATTCGATGTAACATTTTTTGTACAATTCTTTAATCTGTGTAAATATGGATCTTACCCGGGCATTTATCAATATTGCAGTATTTTATCTCAACGGTTTCGCCCAGGCAGGTGCTCTTCAGGTCCGGGTGTCGGGTTTGTGCATTGCCACCACACGTTACGCCGCAGGCTGTCCAGTCCGTCCATGAAGACCATTTGCCGTTAACTAGGAAATCAATGATATTGTTATGTTTTCAGAAAGGTATAGTTATTCGAAACGAAGACATTAAACGATCATAGACAATGGAGGACAACTATTTGTTTCCACTATCTTTCGACGTCTTTATAAACACCTATTCGTACTTACTAAATCATGAAGACAGCAAATGTTAGAACATTTACTTGTATAATCCTTACGAATATACTCCTACTATCAAGTATGCAAATACTATCCTTAGATCATATAATCACTTACATGTTTGTAAATATGTGTAAATAAAAACGGGAATTTAAACCTGGAGGAAAAGAACAGTCGCTTCCGGTATAGAAGTCCGTGCAGTTGCACGTGCATTTTCCGCTTCCAGGCACACATATCCCGTTTTTGCAGCTATTGTTTAGACAGTAATCAGGGGGAATCACACAATGAGTTCCGGTCCATCCCCAATTGCACACGCAAGCAAAGGATCCTTTGCCGTTCACACAAGTGTGATTTCCACATGGCGCTGCAGCACACTCGTTGCAAGCTGTGAATCGGATTGTAAAAAGGTTGTGACATTGGAATTATGTTTGAGATGTCATTTGTTTGCCATATATAAACTACTACAGAAACAAGAAAATTGGTAACATTTTGGACGACACATGTTCTGTTCCCTAATAAGGTGATCGTCCCAACAACAACTATGTCGGACACCATATTAAAACATGTTGGCTCAAACTTGATACGCAATTAGCTGAATAAATTTAAGTATGTGTAGTGTGAATAAGTCCTGTGTCGTTAATTCTGTCCGAATATAGTATCCCTTAAATATGTTCGTTACACAAGATCTAACATTTTGATAACTTATTTTTTTGTTATTGCATATGATTGTTCATCTTAATATGTTTGTTTGTAAATTTAAATGCGTATGTACGCCTGAAGCAGGCTATATGGAGATATTTCTGCAAGTTTTGACATCACTTACGATCACATGATGAAGGAGTGACCATAACGAGCCCGTCTTCAAGATTTCGCACTATATCTTCCATAGATAGCAAAGCGTCTGAAGAATGCAGGAACACGTTCTGTCAAGGGATATTATTTCTTCATCAGCCAGTGTCCTTGGGAAGACAACTAATCCCGACATCGTTATTCCTAAATTGAAACAAATACGGTCAACAGAAACGTAATATACGATTATTTATTATAGTATATGTCCTGAAAATTTGAACTCGAGATTGTCACAGTAGTAGAGAGTCACCACTGACGCCGTATGTTTTAATATGTAACAAGTTGCAAACATTAAAAATCGACTCCTTGGGCATAATCAGTTTTAATCCAAGGGGCCATGTTCTAAACAACATCTATAGATTTCCACATATTAAGAATTGTGGTTTCAAAGGAAAAGATATTGAACTAATTTTGCTATATACGTCTTTATAAGCTAGTTGACCTTTTGGGTGTGACCGGGTTTGGCTTCTTGGAAATTATTTAATTAAATATATTAGAGGACCACTATTCGATGCAGCATACCTATATAACATTTCTGGGCCGTAATGTTGCAGACGTGTATCCTTTTTTGCCAATAAAGTCTTCAGTCATTGATTGGGAAGAGACATAATATGCAAACAATAGTAGAATTAGTGGCAGAAGAAAGTAAAAAAAACATAAAAAAATGACCCATATGATAGATTAATAAAAGAAGAACCAACAGGAGAAGGAGTAGCAGTAGAAGGAGTAAGAGAAAGATTACGATGAGTAGAAGTACAAGTAGCAGGAAAACGAGTATGATTAATAGCAGTAGAAGTACATGTAACAGTAACAGAACGATCATCATAAGAACGCAATAGTCGGAGAATGATAATGATCAGTAGACGTCGCAATATAAGAAAACTAGTATGAAGCAACATATTTAGCAAGAGTAGGAGAAAGAGTTCGATGAAAAAAGTACACGTAGAAGCAGATTTAAGATTAATGAAGAGAGATCGAAATAAGATAAGGGAAAACAGGTGGAGTGGAAGTAGCAGTATGATGATGAGACAATTGAATTAAGTTTTACCTGTGTCTCTCATAGCAGACATGTACAAACTCCCTGAAACAAAGGAACCAGACGTGAAGTCAACGCGTGTCACATATTTATCCCCGTCTGCATACACTGTCGTCACACTTGTGGATAAATTAAGTTCGACCAGGAGATTCAACCACTTCTCTTTAGAGAGTTTTAACGTCAGTGAGTGGGATATTGATCTGAAGTTTTGTGTACCACCTTTAACTATGTAACGTACATTTTGGAAACATTTAAAATCTGCATTTCATGTTTTGACAAGAAGTAAATATAATATGTTCTCATAAAGAAAATTTAATTTAGCAGTTCCATCGCCTATTCGCTCAACAATGTAACTCTCTCTCCTATCCTTATAGTTAAGATGTCACGGGTGCTGTCATGTATAGCTACACTTAGGTTTCCTGTAGTAGCACCCGTCTGTATTACCCAAAGAGAGAAGGACAGTATCGAAGTCGGCACACTGCTTGATATCTTTTCAACCAACTTACGGCCGTTTAAGTTGTTTACCTGTAGCACATAAATAGAATTAAGCAGAGAGCACACATGTATGGATAAACACAATAGCAGCTAAGAACGATCGAACAGTGTACATTGGTCTGAGGATGTGCTGTTGGTTGACTGTGTGGTTTGTCCATTAGGGCAAGTTATACACGAATACATCCCAGAAGTCGTTTGAAAGCTACCCAAAGGGCATGCCGCACATGGAATCATTGAAGTACTTGAGAAATAACCCGGATTACACAGTCCTGTAAAAAAACATGTGATATATTTTTATCGTGATATACAATTTGTTTTGTTATATCTTGCTTGCCTATTATTTCGTCATGACGATTCACTTACTTGTACAGTTGTCGCGATTTGTTGAGCCCTGCTTGAGAGTGCTGTGATTTTGGGGACAAATTTCACATTGGGCCTTCCCGTCCACTTCACTGTATTCCCCGATGTTGCACAATTCACAATTCCCCGTTGTCAAATTCAAATAGCTTCCTATCGGACATGGTTCTGTAAATGATTATTATATACATGTTTGCCACACGTCGTCTATTGCTGAACAACGATTGTTTATTTCGATTGGGCTATTAATAATGCCAGAATAAACCGACGTCGACCGACTAGAAAATACAAATCGTGGAGCAAAATTGTTATATTTGATGAAAATAAAAACACGTACTGCATTTAAACCCGTCTCTTTTATATACAGTAGGGCATTTCAAGTGTGGGCTAGAATTGATTTTGTAAGCATCCGGTCCTAATGTAAAACCTGTCATACTCAGACTACCGTTTTAACGGCTTGTGCCATCCTGTCACTTATTGCAGTTAAAACTGGCAACAATACGTTTCTTGCGTCCTGGCTCGAGGTGTTTGATAAATCAAATCTTGCTTTGATGTCAAACAATACTCGAGCGTACGTAGACCTAGTTTGTCTCTAATGTAGTCGTTGACTATTCTTGAAAGAGCGACGTTTCCGATTGGAACCACAGACGACATTGATGTTGTCTACTTTACAATAACGAACAGGGCAAATTGATTTTTCTATATCATCTTCAATTGTGCTGAGGTATTTCAAGACGGCTTCCTTGATGGCAACTTTGGTTCTTTCATCTGCGCAGTTTCCCTCATAGATAAGCTCTGCCAGAAGGACCATATCTCCCCACCCCGGACCTGCAAGTATTTCAAATGTATTTGTCGAAGTATAATATAGTTTGTTATTCATTGGCAACAACATTTACTTCATTATAGCAAGAAATGATTCTGTCAAATAAACACAATATATTGAAGTGGAATTGCTGAAGACCAGCATGCATCTTTTAAGAATAATAAATTTATGTAGTTGTTCTTGTTTTTATCGACGGGCGCAATAAGAGATTCTGAATTTAACAAAATCAAAGTGTTAAACATACGTATGCAGTCTGGGAACTTATCCAATAGATACCATTTTCCACTGTCCTTGCAGCTTAGTCTACCAGTGAAGGAAGCACCCACGACCGGACTATCATACCCAGACTGACACAGCATAACGTATAGTGGCCTGGAATTGATGCTGTCGTAGGTCATGGCGCCGTAAGCAGGGGGTGTCAAGGGCGGACAACTCACGACTGAAACATTTCGAATGAAAATGTTTCATTAATGTACAGAGTACAATCTTACAGCTTTTGCGCTATGTCGCATAAACTATATTAAATTTTGAATAGTTAAGTTTTTCAAATAACAAGGATATTTGGATAGTGTGTAAATGTGTTGGCCAGACAATAATTTTCTGTTATGGTGTATTTTTGAATTGAAGGCGATTCATATTATAAATGTACCGCATGCAAGACCAACGTGTCGATTTATGTTATTGTTTGTTTTTAAGCTAACTTATAAAGTTGCGATATATAATTGGATCTCAGTGTACAAATGTTTGTGGCGGTCGTTAAGATCAATTAATTTATTTTTTTCTTCATTATTTACGTGAATATTATAATTTATATACGTGTTGGAAGTTAGCTAATTGCACCGTGCTCTGATTATTTGATAAATTAAAAAAAATCTACATACTAAGCGGTGACAAGGTTTCGATATGACCAATCTATAACTTTATTGTTGAAAGATGAACTCTACTTAACTCCATAAAAATATTTCCAACAATGCAGTGAGGTTCCCTGCGTCCACTCCATTGCCAAAGTCCAACTCCAGAAGTTCCATTACGTTCACAGGACTTTAAATTTGTCCCGTTCAATTCAAGGTTAAGGTCGCAAAACAGTGCACACTCCACACCATCGGAGTAGATGGAGTCGGAACACTTGTATCTTAGGAAACGGGCATCGCTTAAACTGTCCGTCGGACCGGAAGCGCATTTTACAACTGTAACAGTATGATACTATTTAAATATGCTACTTTTTTATATAAAACTTTAGCTGTTTAATTCATCGATCTATAAAAACGTAAAATGAGTAAGAGGTTTAAGCATGCATTAAGGACATTTAATGATGTGGTCTGGTAGCTACAAATAAGTCTTAACAACGACTTAAATGAATGATAACGTTGTAATATAATAATCTTATGCTGGTCTGGGTTTTGATTATAACAAGTTAAACGATTCTTACAATTCATGTTTTCAGTAACACCATTTTAAGATGTTATATATAACGCCATTATGTAATACAATGTGTTTGTCACATTTATTGTTTTAGCTACTGGACGAAGGACGAATGCCTCTTATTAATTCTCAAATAAATTAAAATATTTTAAAATAAATATATTTCACATACCTTTCACTTCAACGGTTACGCTGCATTCTGACAATAGCGGATGATAGTTTCCCGCGTTGTCGGTCACTCGATATTGGATATGGTAAATGCCCTCCTTATCCACGTCTCCTTTATTATTGTTTAAAAACTTTACAGCTTTCAGATTATGATCAACGTTGTCAGAAACAAAAGGGTCCGCCCAATCCAATTTCGCATATGAAAAGCCTCTGTAAGCGTAAACCAAGTGTTTTGTGCAAGTGATTACCGGCGGTTCATCGTCTGCATGGCACAAAACCAATAAAAATCGACTTAGTACAATATACAAGAAACATGTAATGCATTTCTGAACAAAATAAGAGCGATGATCAAAATCTAAAAAAAAATCCAAATTTGGGATCCACTTAAACAATTTACCTATGCATCTAGCACTCTCGTCGTGTTCGACCATGTTTCGTCCGATTGACAGTTTATGACTAGTGAGCCTCCTAGCCGGTAACCTTTATTGCATGAAAACGAGCATTCGGTGTCAAACTCGTAAGTAGGACCTCTACAATAAACAATTCCATTGGCGGGTGCGGTTGGAGCGGGACATCTTTTTTCTACAAATTATTAAATATATACTGAGCGATTTAAAACACAAACAAGATGCAATGAAATTAGAATCGTATAACCAACGACGAATGCTAAATGCATTCTTGATGCACATACTTTCGCAGTCCGGTAGTTTTGTCCAGGTCATTATTTTTTTCTCCCCCTTTTCACACATGGGAATTCGGAAGCCTTCTATGCATTCACACGTGCACTCGCTACCATACAACAGATGTTTTGTGCATTCACGTTTGCGACGAGTTGCCGACGGCGAGGGCTCAGTACAGACAAAATCTAACGTGAAAATATTATGAAATATATTATTTAAAACAAAACTGACTACGTGGGTAGTACAAACATGTTGTAAAGCATGATCGATTGACGCTCTTTCAAACAGTGACATACTCCTGACATAGAAAATCAGTTGCTATATCGTAACAAATAATGTAGTAAGTTTAATATAAATTTCGATTTAGCCCGTAAATATTATTAGATACTTATGGAATGAGGATTCATCTGATCGTCATCAAAGTAAATGTTATACGTTTTATTTGGAATTTGTCCATCAATATATTGAATATCCAAGTTATTTTTGCACAAAATATTGAATTAAAAACAATGAGTAGGATGTCATATAGTTGTAACGTGTATAGAAATTATGCTAACCTCCACATTTAAAAAGCCAAATGCATTATGAATTTTAATAATACAATAACTCATTTAATAACTCACAGAAAACTTTGAAACCAAAATAACAGGAATCCTTCCGTCCGTACGAATCTGTAATTGTGTGCGTACAATAGTAATTTTGGCCGTCTATTGAGCCTTAGAAAGACCCTCCGTTCGTCGTATTACCAGAACAGGTCAGACTCCTACAACATAATGCATTTCAATGAAAAAGACAACATCGGAAAATATTGATAATAATGTAAATATGGATTGCGTGTATCCGAAAGTATGAAATGCAATGCAATACACATAGAATATTTACAATAATTAACTGCATTCTGATTTTTTGAGACAAATGGGCAGTGGGAATCATATTGAGTCGAGAAACAAATGACAAATAACAACACGCTTACCAGATCCGTATGCCTCACATGTGCGTTTATTTGGGATTAAGTTTACAGTCCATGCAAAATGTAAAACGCAAATGAAGTCCCGTGCAAGAAATGGAGTTCCTGACAGTTGTGTCTTGTCTCCGAAAAGGCTGTAGTGTTTTGACCGACCATGCATTATGTCATATTCACAAGTATTTTGGCTATTATAACTAAACGCAAAGGAGGAATGGATTGAAGACAAATGTACCATCATCGACAAAATATGACCGCAGGCAGCAGTAAGAAGGCCTACAGCACCCTCAAGACCCTTACAAAGACCCGTCAGTCCAAGGCCAGTGTTATATCAGACGCTTACTGGAATCTCCTTACCGAGAGTGCCGCAGTCCAAAACAGGTGGACTGAATATTGCAGTGACCTCTTCAACAACCCGCTTCGACAAGACTCAAGTGTCCTTCAGAACGATCACAGAGCAGAAGCGGACGACGAAAGTCCGTGTCCAGCGGTTCAGGAGACAGTGCGTAGCCTTAATGAAGGAAAATCTCCGGGAGTTGACAACGTCCCTTCCGAGCTGATTAAGCACGGAGGAGAGGCAACGAATGCAGCAATGACGGCACTATTCCAAAATATTTGGAGGTGAAGAAGTGGCCCAAGGAGTGGACCCAGTCACTGGTCATATCCCTACCGAAAAAGGGAAATCTCAAGTTATGTGAGAATTACCGCACCATTAGCCTCATCAGTCATCCCAACAAAGTAATGCTACGCATCATCCTTAATCGAAGTGCTGGCCAAATAGCAAGCTGGATTCAGAGCTGGGCAAACGGATCTTTGAACTGCATAATCATCATTATGAAAATCCAACCAACGTGAGCTCTTCCACAACTTAATTGACTTTAAGAAAGCTTTCGACCGCATGTGTCATGATGACCTATGAAACGTTATGAGAGGATTCAACATTGTCGAAGGGCTGGTGAAAGTAATTCAAGAACGCTACGGAAACGCCAGCAGCGAATTACTTCTCAACGGACATCATGGGGACTTCTTTAGGACATCAGTGGGCGTCCGTCAGGGATGTCTGCTATCTACCCATCATGTTTAACCTTTTCCTTAAGAAGATAATACAGGAGACTCTCAATGACCACCACACCTCAACTTGAGATTCGCTGATAGCATTGACCTCATGGGTGGAACCAGCAGTGAACTTCAAGATCTCACCAACAGACTCTATAAACGAGCAGGAGCATACGGGATGGAGGTCAGCACGAAGAAGTCGAAGATCATTTTAAACAGCACGTCCACCACAAGCGCAGACGTCACGATGAACGGCGAGAAGCTAAAAGAAGTGACCAGCTTCAAGTACTTGGGCGCAACCATGTCCAAGGATGGTACCAGTACCGCTGAGGTCCGAATAAGAATTTATTTTCAATGCACCGCAGCGATGGCCAGACTGAGCAGGTTGTGGACAAGCAGTTCCATCAGCTTCCCCACCAAGTACAGGCTCTAAAAGTCCCTCGTAGTCTCAATCCTACTCTACGGCTGCGAGACCTGGACGCTTCACGCGGACACAGAACGCAGGATACAGGCATTTGAACATGAATGTCTTCGCAGACTGCTCCGCATCTCCTACACGGAGCACACATCCGGAACATGACTGCAACACGTGTTTGTCCACAAGAACACTTACTGGCGACCTTCAAACGACGAAAGCTGGCTTGGTTTGAACACGTCACCAGACACAACTATCTGTGCAAGACTGTTCTCGAGGGCACGCTAGAAGGAGTTCGACGTCGAGGCTGTCAGAGAAAAAGCTGGATGGACAATGTAAAAGAGTGAACATCCCTTCCCATGGATGAATTACTATCAGCAGCACACACCATACCTGCCTGGAGGAGGATTTCTGTATCGTCGTCCCTCATTTCCCCCAACGGCCAAAACGGTCAAAGAATTGATGACGATGCTAAAAACGCTCCGAATGTGACATTAACGGGTCAACAAATATTGTTTTATTGTATTTTTTTTTTGGGGGGGGGATTTTTTCTCCACTGATATCTTCTTTGTTATAAGAAGAAGAAGTGTTGACTGGGTATGAAACTTACTCACTGTATACTTGTTTATTCGCAAGGTGATACACAGAAAATATGAATGTATTTCCATCAGCACTACTATTCAGCCCATGATCAAGAGTGATGCACTGCCGAAAACAGTCAAGATATTATTGAAATGCACATTCCTGATAAAATTGGCTGTGTTTTAGATACATAGCAAGATTTATGGTTTTTTACTTTTGATATCATGGGATATCAGACGAGGCTGATATGGCGAAGGAAAAGACGAATCTTTCCGTATTGTTTTTATATTGCAAGTGATTGACTTAAATTTGAATAAATTATTAAAATAATTAATTTTAGATTTGTTATTTGAAAAGCAGTCGTACAAATAGCTGTTTGATGTTGTGTTTTTTCTTCGGGCTCCTTTATTTTATTTTCAGATTGATTACCGAAATGATCTGTTTAGTTAAAGTTGTGGAGTCAGAACAATTTAGTATGTACAGTGTTGATTGTATACACGTAAAAGAAGAAATGTCCATGTATTATAAAGCTTTGCAGGAATGTAAGAATGTTATGTTGACATTTGTAATGCATTGTGCATGATATTTACTTTTTTCCTTACTATTTATAGAAATAATACAATGAAGGAAATAATTTGCATTTAAATTTTAATGTTATCTTGGACAAGATGTATTATAAATATTTGTCCATAAATTCTTCTTTTGAGCAAATGCAACATGTGTATGTGTATCACAGTCATGTGTTATTATCATCGGAAATCAGGTTTTTCGATCTTTTGGCATTTATTGTGGATGTTATGAATAATTCCAATACTACTTGGAACCAGAGGATACACATCATAACAGCTTTAAAAAACGTAAATAGTTGTGGTCATTTATTATTAAACCACTGGTGAAATTGACACCTAAGTGTACCAGAGATGTTATAGATAAATAAATATGTCCGATATGTTTTCGGACCCCCCTGGACTGACTTGCCATATACGTGCTTCTGTCTACGGCTTTCTTTGGTTATACATTTAATTGTGGCGTGTAAGGGAAACAATTATTATTTTCACAAGAGCTGCATGAATTTATACATAATATCTCTTTTACTGACAACATATTCTTCATTTGATAACACGCATGTCTTCTTTCTGATTGCTGTTGAGCGGTGAAGCGTTTAATGAGCCTATTAAGTTTCTCAAACATCCCAGTGTTGTGTCGGATTACAGGTACATTAGGTATTAAACCAATGACGTTTTTTACAGCTTGCTGACCTAACTTTATTATGCATAACAACTAACTTATAATAGATCGTATGATCTGTTTTTCACTACTTTGGAAAAACCCATCTACTCCATTTTCTTACATACACCGCTGTGCCATTTTCTCCACAATTGGTAGTTAGTATTCAAATAATAACGATTAATACGGAATGTGTTTTTGTTTGATTCTAATTAATTCAGTTTCATTTTGGTACCCCCTGATTATTTTTTTCCCAAAATCTAACCATTTGCGTGAATGTTCTATTGGTCGACATGACCCGAAACAAACTAAATTTAGAAAGGTCTTTGCGGTCTGAGCGTACGTAGAATAGGCACAGCCACTACATGTTAACCCATATTTGGTTTTACTTTCACGAGGAAAGCAGAATGATTTATCCGGCATATATATATACTTTAAATGAAATTTTGGTTTGACGTTTTGGTAAATTGGCAAAATAGACAAAAAATGTATCAGATATGCACATTATCGTTATAGTTATGAAATTTGTGAGGAATCAGTAATACTGAACATTTACAATGCTCAAATATCCATTTTATGCAACGTCTGAAACTTGAAAATTATAAAGCGTTACAAACGCGAAAAGATTAAATAATTTGGAGAGTTCTGTTGTTATCGTTATATTTTTCGACATTACACGGATTTCTATACTTTTACTCCAAGAGTCAGTGGTTCGAGTCCCGGTGTGGATTACTTTTTTTCTTTCTTTACTTTTTCTTCTTGTTTTATACTAAAGCTACTTAGTTCTGATGTTTAAATTGATCAGTTTAAAACATTACATGAAAAACTTCAAAACATGCCAAAATGTGTGAACAAGTCCCTTCAAAACGTATAACTGGAGATTTTTCTTTAAAATAAAATCATTTTTATTTCGATTTTTTAATCGGAATAGAAATACGGCCCTTAAATTAAGACTATATTGGCGGACCGTGGCATTCTTAACAATCATCTGATTAAATCAAGTGTATCAAATATACAAAAGCTTTTGAAATGGAAATAAAATCAATATTACAAGCTCGAGTGTCTGTTGAGCTTTACTTGTACCCAAACAAAAGCATGGCGTGTTAGGCTCATTGGCCTTATGCTCATGATGAAGCCCAAAGCCTCGTTAATCTCAAAAGTAGAGCGATGTTTATATGTTCAATACAAACATAAAATAAATAAATAAATATGTCATTCTAGTCGTTTATATACTCAAAACATTAAGTGATGTTTATTCTAACTTGTTTGTGATGCTTCATTTTGATAACCAATGACAAAACGTACATTATAATACATTTCCAATCATGCAATATTATAACCTCTACACTATAATCAAGATAACGTCTACTACACCAGAAAAAGACAAGCCTTTTTAGATTTGTATGTAATCGGCCGATCTCCAAACAGTATGACACAATCGAAGCATACACAACAAACACTAACATAACTGTATCAAGTATAAAGGTATTTTGAAGCATGTTCTGCGTATTACCTTCCTACCACCGTGCCAGTGCTAGCAGGTTCTGTCCAGGAAACCGTAACGGATGTCGGACTTCGTATCGCGTGGTATTCAGCTTGTTTTTTAGAAGATGGACATAATGTGTATGAAGAAGGTGGCCCTAAGTCCTGGACGTTTGATGTTTCTATAATCAATCATGTAGAAATATTGCACATTAACAAAGGCTAGCCTCCCCTATTTGTCATGTGAATAATTATAAATAAAACGACTCTAAACAGAATCGACTTACTAACCTTGCGATACTTTAATGTTTCCTTTAAGTTTTTAAATTTAGTAACGTTAAACAATAATACAAATTTTAAATAGGACAATCGTTAGGTTGTGGAAAAATCAACCATTGGTATGCTTTTAGGATATCCTTTCAAGCAAACACACATGCAACTACTCTTGCACACAAATAATTAAATACTTGTCACGTTCCTTTCATCTTTAGTCTGTACCTCAGTCAGTATGTATATCTTTATTCAAATATCACAGGTCACACCTTTTCTGAAGCAATCCGTAGCTATGCAATACACGAACGAAAACGCCACTGTTCGTAATACGGACCAAACAAAGGACTTCAACGTTGCTTAAATGGCAAATTATAAAGTGTACATACGTTTTCATTGAACCGATGTCCACTAACATACACGAACATGAACGTACAAATCCATATACGAAGGTAGCTCATACCCATCCTTCACTTGAGTGTGTCAATATGGCAAAGAAGAATAACAAGTTTTTACTATAAACCGAAACAAGAAAACCACCTTTACCGCTTCACTGAGTATACCTGGCATCCATCGTATTGCTACTACTGGCAAAGTTACGTATTGCTTTATTTGTTAACGCTTTTAACATCGGTCTTATTGTGTACTCGCTACCAAATAGCAACCTCTAGTTTCGTGTTTATTTCTATTATAAACGCCGGATAGTACGATAATGAAGTATTTTTATTTTATTTTCAGTAATACCAAAGGTTAATATTTTATTGTAATCTACTTTTTTTTTACTCTATTGTATGGATGCTATGATATTATTGTGTTAAAAAGTTGAATAGGTTGTGTATCGTGTCATATCATTGTGTTTTAACATTGAGCATCTTATTGCACAACATTTACATCTTACCCCACCAGGTAGTATAGTGCCAGCGCGGTTGTTATTTCTCGATTCTCAACAAATCAAGACTTGACACATGCGTGGACAAAAGGGGCAGAGTCAACACAAACTTCTTGACTTGGGAAGCAGAGCATGCCACAGTGTGTACCTACACCCATTGTAACACCCTGCAACATATAGAATACGATGACGGCAGTTGGATTGATGTCATCTATCATGGCGATAAACTCGGAATTGAGGCATTAAATTGTAAGGAATAGTAAACACTTATAATCTGAATGTATGATATGTAGTAATGTGTTCCTTTTTTCTTGATTTATATGATTACATGATCAATCGATTTCTTTGTTTATAGATCTCTTCATTTATTCTTTGATTGATTCTAAGCATTACAAAACATCAGTATTATTGTATCAAGGTGACGACGCATCTGTACTATGTTGATGATATACGTAAATTAATAACAGGCACATGAGTGGCCTAACACATCTTGCACATCGTTTTCCATGACACTCATCTTATTTTGTCCATAAATAACCATGTTCGTAGCCGACTGCGGAATCCCTGGTTCTGTTCGTTCTGTTCGTGGTGCATCGCTTAGCGTGACGTCAAAGCAGCTTGGCGGAACCGCCACTTACACATGTGAGCCTGGTTACGCTTACAAAGGGGGTAACCTCATCCGATCGTGTCAGTCCTCAGCACAATGGAGCGGAACCGAACCAGTTTGCGTGTGAAAGACAAAGTATAATACTCTGCTTTGCTTGTGTATTTTCATGTGGATCTTTTTATTTTTATGAGATCATCATTTGATTTTACGATTTAAAGTAGTATTAACAAGTCACGTATGCGTTTTCTACGTTAGGATTGTTTCATTGTCGTTTCAATGTTTTAAATGTGAATACTACAGATATGAATTCCTGCATCAGCTTTCCATGTAAGAATGGCGGCACGTGTGAGAACATCCCTGAGAGCTGCACGTGTTCATGTCTTCCTATTTGGAAAGGAACCAATTGCGAGCAAGGTAAATCATCATCATGGATTTTTAAAAGTACGAAGTCTTCTTATTTTAATAATTTATCAAAATTCTCATTACATTTTACTGTCTATCAGAGGCCTTCGTTTGCGCACGCAACCCATGTGTCATTTATGTTCGATGCGACGTTGGTGATACAATCTACACGTGCATCTGCAAACCCGGCTGCAGTGGTCGAACCTGAAATATACGTACGTGAGTCAAGACCAAAATGTATGGAAATAAACGAACAAATGTCAAATATAATTTCCATTATGGTTATTATTAGTCCAACTGAATACCATTACTGAGATAATTATTTACACAATTTCCATATACACGCATGTATTTCGAGTGTGAATTTTGTATTGATAATATTTCTGTCTCACATTAAAATGTCAAAAGCAATGAATTTTAAAGTTACTTTCTTGTAGCTATCCATTGTGGTGATCCGGGTAAAATTGTCAATGGTATAGTGACGGCTCCGGAAACGACCCTAGGAAATGTGGCTATATATCAATGTAATGATGGTTACAATACAACAAACGGAAACAAAAGCGGATATGTAAGACTGATGGAAAATGGAGTGGTGAACCTCTTGTCTGCAAATGTAAGTATAGCTTTGTGTTTTAACTGTCACAAATAAGCATATAGTTGTCTTTAATTCACGACTAACGCCTTTCTTTAACAGATTTGAAAACCATATTTAATGCTTGATAATGTTTAAAACATTGGACTTATATAGTCAATTATTGCTTTGTTTGTATTACAGTTGCCACCAGTTTTACTAGTAGACCATGCATGAATAACGCATCGTGTACAAATCTAATTGAAAACTTCGAATGTACATGCATGCTTGGATGGGCGGGAAAAACGTGCAATGGAGGTTCTATTACCATATATCCATATTAGTTTTATTTTGACATGTATTTGTGCTTTCTAGGGATCATTAATGTTAAGTAAAAGTTGGTAAACATACCAATAATGTTGAAAACAAATCACGTGCAAACACGTTTGTTTCAGATAAACAATCTCCGAGTGTATCAAATTGTTCTAATAATATTCGGGTGAACGCGACAGAAAGGTCCCAATTGGTCTCTTGGACTGAACCAACATTTGTTGACCCTATGGGCTCAGAGTTACACCTCGTCTCAAACTATGAGACACATAGCCACACTTTCCCCTGGGGTGATTTCACGATCCATTACTCTGCCACCAAAGTAAAGAACGCCTTAAGAACCGAGTGTGCATTCAACATCACAATGAGACGTAAGTATAACTTAAGTTGCTTAATATTGTTTCATGAAAGACATTTCGCAAAACTAAACCAAAAGCATCATGACTTTGTTTGAACAAATACGTATTGACCCTTCAGCAACACCATGCGCTTCTCTTCCTGTACCGAAGCACGGAACAATTCTCTGCAATGATTGGAGTTCAGAATATGGTCAGATTTTCGTGCTAGCCTGCCAGAGAACTTACGCACCAAGTCCTCCGAGGAGATTGGGCACATGGATGATCTGCGGAGATGACGGAAGATGGTCCTCTCAACCATCGGATTGCTCTTGTAAGTGGATTTGTTGCATTTTGTACTTTTGTCCTATTTTCCTTTGAGCAGCATTAAGTATTATATGAATGATTACTCCCTTATGTCCCTATATTACAGAAACAAATACAAGGCATACAATTGTTTTTTTTTATTTCAGTGCACTTGAAAAATGTAAGTTATATGCTGCCGTATCATCCTAACTATGTTGATTTTATGTACGAGCGATTCAATGGCTATCCACGATTCAGGGACATCTATTTGAATCATATGATCAAACATGCGGACATTTCCCAATTCTGCAAACTTTATCCTGGCTGCGAAGGAAGTTCATCTGTACTAGTGGACAGTGACAGTTAAGCGAACCTGTTCATTTGGTTTCGTCTGGTCATGAGCCGACATTAAACCGGACGTTTTATATAACCGTCATAATATTATGTGTGTTGTGCTTTATGATAAATTCCAGGGATGCATCAGATTACCCGGTTAAACTATTGAACCCGTTACATTTTCTAGTAAAGGTTTACCTGAAACCTTTTTACATGATGCATATATTCATTGAATAAATCATACAAATTTCCTTTCCAGCGCGCGATATTCTGCCAATACACAATGCCGCCTATTTATAGCAACATTTGATTTCTTGTTCGCCAAAAAAAAGTATTCCAAAATATCAAATGTATGCTACTTTCATCAATGCTCTATACCATGTTAAGATGTGTATATCGTTCATTATTATTTGATGCACTATTCATGTGATATTCCTCGGCTCATTATGTTCATACTACGAACAATTAAGCTCAACAGTCTTTGTTCAAATTATTCTTCTTATTTGTTTGTTGAAAGTATCGTAAGCTAATGAAATGTTAACAATTACCTTGTGTATACCAACTGCAAGTCAATGAAACCCACACGAATAAGATTTGTTCAGGTATAACCTTAACACCTGGATTATGTTACGGTCGGAATCCCAACAGCTTACCAACATTACTGAATGGTGATGTTGTCAGATAAATATTTGCCCTAAAACGAATTAGCAAGTGTTAAACGTACCCATGTACAATAGTGTGATATCATTGACACCTTTATTATATTACGGTTGGAATCCCAACAGCTAATAAACATTCCTGAATAATTATGTCGTTAGAAAAACATTCCCCTTAAACAGATTTTAGTAATAAATGAAAGCATCCATGCACACCAGACTTATAACGAAATAAATAAATTGTATGTGTACATATTTTAAAAACAGCTTTTGTGTACATTTAAAATTAGTTTACACCTCAAATATGAACTCTTAATTAACTTTCATATAGTTTATTTAACACTACATCCAGAAGGCCAAAAGCCCAAGTGGACAAAGTAAGCATACAGTGTTTACAAAGTCAATAATTAATGATTATACAAAGTAATAATAAGTTACATTGCAATAATGCATGCATGTATTATTAAATATATATATTTCATATGTGTATGTTCCATAAATCAGAGAGAAGCTTTAGCGCTTTGGTTTTTGTCGAAAACCACCTATTGCAAAAGAAACAATCTGAAAGATATATAAAAGCTAAAAAGCTTTGGTGAAAAAGAGCGGTGGATCTGAATAGCTTCACATAGAATACCTATGTATCCAAACGATCAAAGTTTTTAATTGCATGGTCCAAATTTGACATTTGATTGTGGTATATTGTGGTTTAATACAAAGATTGGAAACTTTCATTTTAACTGTTTTACTTCAAAGTAAAACACGTTTACCTACTGCATAACTCGTGCTCTTGGTTTTACATCCTAGTCAAGTCAGAAATATTTGAGAAGGAAGAAAATAACCCTTAATATTCACAAGTTTTAGTTGGCTGGTTTCGGTTTCGTAAATTGCTAGATTTAAATTGCAAATTTATCGTCATTGACACGCAAAGAAGTAAAATAAATTGTGTACTGTGATACGAAAACGAATATAAACGAACATAAACCAGCACAAGAGAAGGAGTTGTAAAAATGTTACAAAATATATAACTCATATTGGATATTTAAAACCTTCAACCGTGTTGATATTATCAACTTGAAATGTTATGACATAAACCTTTTAAAGTTATTAATATAACGCATGAATAAATTACTTTACTCTTTCATAAACAATAACACGTCTTGTGCGTCTTTCAGTAACTCTGTTAGATGATACTTATTAGTTTATGAGCTTTGGACAAATCAAATAAAAGTAAATATTCATGTAAAAAAACTAAACTGAAGCGATTTCAAAATGATCTGTTTAGACAGTGCTTTAATTTCACGTGTGATTCGTTTGGTTTTGTGTGGAGTGATTTGTACCGCATGTGATCGAAAACGCCCTCCTCAAGTTATGGATAAGGCGCCACCCTCTCTGTCCGGCTGTCCAGAGAACAGGCATTAGTACACGAATCCCATCAAGCTGTATTCCACCCATGTTAGCTGGACGGAACCAACGGCGTGGAACAACAGCGACGGCAGTGTTAGGTTTTGATTTTGTTTTGATGCGTTTCTTCTATTTTTATACAGTTCTTACATAATACAGCCCTTAAAGCCACACACCTTATTTGGCATAGTAAATTTAAGTATAAATAAAAAAACATATTTTATCTATGCCAATTAGAATATATCTGGTGGTTACAAGGAAGAAATCTGTCTTTTTTGCGCTTTAAAACTTAAAACTCATCGCGTTTGTCAAAATGGACGTACTCGTCTAGAAATCCTACTTTCGGTTTTAAAAGCGGTACCCTTTGAAAAATAATACATTACTTGCTAACTACGCTATATTATTTATTTTATCTATTCCAATTAGAATATAAATGTTGGTAACAAGGTAGAAATTCGTGTACACGAGCATAACAACACAAATTTAATGCATGGCAAATGGGTATTGAATGATTGCACACATACCGTAATTTACACTCCAGTGCGCAGCGAATCGAAGGAAACGGCCCAGGTCAAGTGTTTTACATCGGTTTACACACGATAAGGTACATGACAAAGGATAACAATGAAAACACGGCGACCTGTGGGTTTACTGTTACGGTTGAAGGTATGCGATGTGAATATCTAATCCAGCCTATTACGTATTAAGTACAATTATACTACTGCAATATACCCACTAATGTACGCGTTAAAAGGCCGTAAAACTTCCGCACATACTTCGCTTCGTGTTATGCTGTATATTGTGTCACCTGATCCTCATGTTGCGCTCAGCTATGTGACATTGGCTTGTAAATGTGTCAATTAAAGTCCATATTATAAAATTGCTAATAAACAGACATAAGGGAATAACCCCTTAAACACTAATTGGTTTATGAAATAAATATTAACGTATACATGTAACATATTTAAGAAAAAGTCATCAAAGTGATTAACACTCCGAGCAAGCATTTCATGCGTTTAATGCATTTTCAATCATAATACTAATTGCATTAATCATTTAGTAATTAACTGGCATATCACTTGATCCTTTACAAGTGTTTAATATTTAGCATTGTGGAGCTACAATTGTTATGGATGATCTTTCAAATATATGTAAATGAAATAACGATGTTATAAATAAGTTCGAAAATAATCGTGTTTACGTATCAAACAAATCAGATTCAACTCATAGAAGGCAGTAGAAAAGCTAAAAAAGGGCAACATACGCCATACGGCAATCCTATCACATAATTGCACATTGGAGCTTATATATGAAGGTTATCTTTTACAGAACAGACCTCTATTACAATTTCAGCGAAATATTGCAGGCCATGGGTTGTGGTTGCGCACGGTTCGGTTGTGGGTGACCCATCAATTGACATGTTGGTTGGCACGCTTTGCACGTTTGGATGCTTTCCCGGTTACCATGTGCAAGGTTCGAACACAACTATCTGTGAGGCTCAGGATCGTTGGAGTGTATCCAGCCCTCACACATGCATTCGTATGTTAAATGCAGCAAAGTTCAAAGTTTGCCAAGATTTATGACAAGAAACCATACTTATAACCTTTTTTTTATTTTATTCGTATGAAAAGTTGATTCAACGCACAGACGCAACATAACTTATAAATGTGAACACGAAACATGGCTTTAAAATGCTTTTGAATTAAAATGAATTTGCAATCCATCAGCTTACTTATTTCAGCTCGTACCTGCAAGCGACTTGTTCCCGGCAATATTCACACAGTCATAAAATGCACCGACGGAAACAATTTCCAAAGCGCATGTCAGTACAAGTGCTCTTATGGGTTTTTTGCCGGGCGAAGCTCGAGTTCGAACGTGTGATTCATATGGAAACTGGTTAGGAAACGAGACAGTTTGTCGAGGTAATTGGTTTCGATGGTTTACAGTAGCCGCTGACAAACCGAGCAATAGTTACATGCGATAAAAAAAAATTAACATCACTTTAAATCCTTTGAAAAACGTGTTTAATAGTTTGTGTCAACAATATTTATTTATTTATTCGTAAATACAAGTAAGCAAAGGGAGGCAAATCGTTATCTGAACTATTTGTATATGTAAAATGTTTAACACTTTTCCAGAAGTAAGATAATGAATGTTATTTTTGCGTGATATTTTAGCATGATTTTCAAAGTGAATGCTTATCCGACCAGTGTATCATGTTTAAACGACATATATTTCGTTCAACGTTCCATCATATCACTGTAAATAATCAATATATTTTTGGATAAATATTACTTAAACAGACAAAATTACTCCATGTCTAGCATGAGATTTAGTTTGTTTACACAAAGAATTCAGTAGTTGTATTACATCGAATTTCTTTATTTGACAGACGTAACCCCTCCATTGTACACGGAATGTCCGTCGCTGCTCGTGTTCTACGCAGACAAATCGCACGATTTCACTACAGTTAACTGGCAGGCGCCTCTCCACTCTGACAAAGCGGGTTTAACAGGCACAATTGCAAGACAAGTTCGTGGTCCATCATCGGGCACCGTGCTGCAAGTGGGCGAATACACGGTTGTCTACCAGGCGTGGGACAGTGAGAACAATACCGCCACCTGCGAAATACAACTTGCAGTGAAAAGTTAGTATTAGTGGCATTAAAATAAAGACACAATTCATACCACATTTTAGACACTATTGTATGATCTGTTTGACGAAAATGTTAACACTATATGGGTTCCTGTATTGTTATGCAACTACATTGCATTTCATTGACCATTTGAATGAGAAAGTATAAGAATGCCATTTTATGTCATGTTATATCAGAGATCACTTGTCACAGTTTATACCCACGTCCATACAAGAAGGTAGATTGTCCGGATGGCAGGCGCTTTGGCTCCCAGTGTCGCTTCACGTGTCAGGAAGGGGCATCCCTTAAAGGCGACAGCATCGTGTATTGTGAGGCATGGAACTCGAGCGACGTCTGGTATGGCAAATGGACGTTTGGATCCGCACAACCATTCTGTGAACGTAAGTCTCCGCTTCAAGTATGAGCGTAGCATTGTGTAGGATAAGGTAACGTTATCCGACAGTATTGCACTGAATAAATAAAACACACTTGAAAATTCTTTTTCTTGTTTTAGTGGAAGACAAATGTTTACGCCCCAGTGCTCCGGAGCACGGTGCGCTCTCGTGCGACACCTGGGCAGGGAGAGCATACTGCGTGGTGCAGTGCGAAGAGGGACACGTGGTCCAAGATTCAGAATGTGATCCTCTTCTCACGTGCAGCGACATCAGTGGCGAGTTCTCAAACATCAAAGATGATGGACAATTGCCCCCATGTACATGTCTGTAGTGAGTTGTTGTTCATTATTTTTTTTTAAACCGAAATAATACTGACTCCAAACTCCACAATTATTTTCAGTAGATACATTCTTGATATCGTCAAATAGTCTTTATGGCTATGGACGAATTTCCTATGGAAAACGGGACAAAACAAAACGCAAATAAATACAAAAACAAACACACCAAATTACTATTTATTTATACTTTCAGCATGGGAATCGGATCCGTTTAACAACTACAAGCTTGATGAGTACTATTACTTTGACGGCGATTGTTGGACGGCCAAAGAGGAGATCAAACAGAACTTCATAACCGCCCTTTTAGCCAGTCTGGGGATTGTGTGCATGGCGACCAACTGCAATGCTTCTTATGTTGAGGTGGGACAAAATATGCTTTCTTATATGTAGAATTTAGAGAACAATAAGTAACACTAAGCAAATAGTGGCTTGCAAAATGCTTACATTGTTGGTACCAATGTACACCCATCAGACTACTCTAATACTAACGTAAAGCTTATATTTATGTTTATATGTTATATACCTTTAATCGTTTGCTAATCGAAACAAGCTTTTATTAAACGTATCAATAAGTAATGCTTAGACAAAAAATGGTTGTTTTATACTAGCATGGGGTATAATTTCAATAACATGTTCGCATTTAATTTGTTAAAATGTATTTATACCATACGCAGCAATGTACAAGAACTATATGAATGCAAATATGCCAACAACAATGTGAACGACAATTTGATTAGTACTTCATTGCGTTTGTGAAGCGCACACTAACATTATAAGTAGCTAAAATATACTTATTTATTTCAATAACAAGTACACTAAATGTTTAGACATACTTGTGTACGATATATTGTTTCGTTTCTTTGTACAAACGAATGCTTTGTCTGCAACTTCATTTCACGTGTGCTACTGATAGTGATAGCAGGAAACAATATGCATATATGTCATAGGTTTACTGTTTCAACCAAACTCGTCATGCAAGGTAATAACGTTCAGTATTAAATACTCTGACGGTATCTGTGATCCTGACTGTGTCTGCGGAAGGTCAGAACAAGCTGTCACCGACGTATGCCATCATGATGCAGGAAAATATTTATCAGACACGCGCTGAAAGGAACGAAAGTCTCGAAATAGGTGGAGGAGAATATCTGCAATTAACCTCAATACATGTTTCTTATCCCGGCGTCACGTGCCCACTTGGATCCATTTCGGACAGTTTCATGCTTGCGTGTGGTAAGAAGAACGCTAGCTGCATACTTTAGCTAGCATAATGACTTCTACACAATTCATTTAACCGATAAATAATTGCAACAATTTTGTATCTGAAAACGACTCTTGTTTATTAATCAAAAGCATGTGCGTCGATTGCGAATCATACGAATTAATCTCTGCATGTTTTAAAGTTGGCGTCAGCTCTGTCTGAACCCTATTGTTTTGCGCGTATCAAAAATCAAAAAAGCAACGATATCAAGAGCTGACATACGATGTATACAGTAGTCAGTGTTGCTGCTGGACATGATTACTTTGAACAAACGTGATATAATTTTGACATGAGCGATTGTAGATAATCAGCAAGGTCTGCATGACACATATGGCTTTTAATTAAATTTTGGACGCCACGACGATTTTGTTTGAACTTAAAGTTTAAATGATATAAAACTGGTATAAAGGAAATTTCCAAAACTATTCGATAATACTACTGTATGACATATTTGTGTACATATGTGCCCACATAACAATATTTTCAACTATATTGTAGTTCATTGCTCACGGGGGACATACCATGACATCGACACAGGTAAATGCAGACCATGTCCAAAGGGTCAGTATCAACCCATCTCCAGACAAACCACGTGTCTTGAGTGTCATGTCGGTACGACCACACCTACAAATGGCACTATTAACCCCGATCAATGCGTTGGTACATGTAAGCTATGTTATATATTATTGTATAGTAATACTATTTCATGTTTTTTTAGTTATCTGTGTTTGGATGTTTTTAGATACCCTTCAGTCTTAAAATTAACACATATTTTTATAATATATCTCCATACTAAGTGAGTATATTTTCTCAAATTATATAGAGGCGTGTCCTCCTGGATATGTTTCCCCAACCGGAACGATTCCTTGCTCCCCGTGTGATGTAGGCACATATTCACCGGTGTACGGACGAACACAATGTATGTTTTGCCCTGGGTCAAAAACCACGAGAGCTTATGTGGCAGCTACAGCATTAGAAGAATGTTATGGTATAATTGTTAGTTATTTATAAATGGTTGTAAAGCGTTAAGAACTATTGTACAATAGATGCACACTTGCAATATTTTCAAATTCTACTGAAACTTATACCATGTTTTATCTAGCTAATCTTGTTTACTATAATGTAACGTCTTATGATTTGAAATATCTGACATAAATGTGTCAAAATGAATAGAAGCCACAGCGAAGAACTGATAGAGGAAACATCATGTTTATTTGCAAACCTACCGGACACTCGGTACTTTATATATGGAACATTCCAGATTTCGATCTGGAGTTTTCAAGGGATATATATGCCTACGGGAAGGCCTCTGTGCGATTCACGCCCACTTCGAACTGTACGAGCCTCTACCTGGACCTCTGGATGCATTGCATAATATGTGACGGCATCTTAGAGATAACAAACGCGCACGGGCAACCTGTGTTTAGATTGGAAACACGGAAGGGCTTTATTGATGTAACGCTTCATGGGTATGTTTCCAAAGATCTTTTACGAGGGGAAGTCTCTGTCAAATTTTATACCAAGTAAAACTTAAAATTTAAAATGGAAAGTTTAGTCTTCTTTGATGAATTATTGTCGCCTAGTATCAGCACCTTTGATGCTTTTTCTCGCTAACTTAACCTGGTCTGATTCACGTATCTTTAAAATTATTCAGTAACAACGCTTTAATGGCATTGATAACACTGTTAATAAGAGGATATTGCATTGACCAATATGGAAAATATAGCAGATTACTATTTTTGAAAAAGATTGTCAGCAAAGTTTTGTTTAAAAATGGATTTTCCAGAATTCTAATTACAGCTTCACATGTTTTGATCACGGTCTTTATTTGGACTTGATTACCCTAACTTTAGAATACCTAAATATTGTGATGAACTAATTCTTCTACATATTAAGGACAGATAATTATGTTGTATACCTACACAATTAAAAAAAATACGAAATAAAATAACAGGTTCAAGACGGTGTATCATCAATTTCAATAACGTCCAATCAATTTTACAGATGCCAAACATCGGTAAAAGCATTTGACATTCTTAAAATTCCCCGATGGCACAACCTCGGCCTTAGTGTTTCTAACAGCAACGTGACGGTGACTATTGATGGTAAAGAATTATATTCTCCGCACACATGTCCATTTGATCCATTGTTAGAACCGGAGGACTACAAGTTGACTATTGAAGGTATGTAATTAAGAACAGTATGTATACAAGGTTCGCACATGAAAGTTTATTTGCTGAACAAAGATGTATACTTTTTTAACAAATGACAGTATTTTTCTAGTATGTAAACAGAATATGTTGTTAATAATATAATTCTTTCAGGATTATTGTTCGTTGGGAGTGTGACAGCACTGAATCTCTGGGATGCAACTTCTAATTAAGTAGAGTTGTCTCCCGTACATACATTTTCAGATGATAACCAAGGCAATCTGTTATCATGGAAACAATTTGAGGCGGTGGATGGCCCATTTATGCGCAGCGTCAGTCGATGCGATGGTAAAATTGCACGTGGTTGTAAATACATTTATATCGTTTAATGTACATAAATTATTATATATGTATCCGTTTAGTTTGACAATAATACTGACACATGCAAATGTCGGTTTTTCAGCTTTGTATAGTTTTGTTGTTGTTTCTTTTGCCTTATAATACAAATCAGATAATCATTATCCCACTATTTGTTTCGTTTAAAAAAACAGAGGTTGACAACTGTGCAAGTTCTCCTTGCCAAAACGAGGGTGTATGTCTAGATGGGCGCGACACCTGCATTTGCACGTGCAAGACTGGTTTCACGGGTGACAAGTGCGAGTTGAATATGGATGATTGCGTGTAGAACTCGTGTCAGAACGGAGCCACGTTCGCAGACCAGAATGCATCATATATTCCTCATAATGTTAGTGCATGTGTGTATTGTATGTGTTTCTTATTAATACTATCGGTCACTTTCTGCATCCTTAACTTCAGTTTTTATCTGTTTGAAGAATGTGATGTCGATCCACCCGACCCTCTTCACGGGTCGATGAACTGCTCATGGCAGGGGCAAGGTACTCGGCAGTGTCTGCCATTTTGTGAAGAGGGCTACGCCTTCGACTTGGAACTGTTTCTGGACAACATCGTGTGCGGCCCAGATACCGGATATGAGTCGAACATTCGCAATAATCAAAACCCGAATGTGCAGATCGGCACCTGTACAGGTTATTTTACTGATCAGTTACTTCATGAATACATGAACATGTCCTTAATAACTTAATGAACACGGGTATAGTAAAGACGCAAGCACTCGTCGATTGTTTTGTTGCATTCACTTTTAGAACATGTTTGTGTAGACTGCATTGAAATATTGTGCCATTTTAGAGATCCAGCTCGCCGAAGATAACACTATGATTTACTCAGGTGAGTACGAAGACCTCACACCCGAAGTGTCCTTAGGCGCCCGGACAAATGTGTCGACTGTTATAAGGTCAACCGTCCAGGCTGCGATGGACGGGTAAGACTGCATTCAGAGGGGACACTGCAGTATGCGTTTACTGGAGGTGACTGGGATGATGACGGGTATAAAAGACAGAAGCAGCCGCAGAAACAGTGACCTGGTTGGGTTCGAAGTTGAAATATCGTGCGTGCCTAGAAAAGGTATATGGAGAACAATGTACACATATACAATCAAAGTAAAATAAACAGGCGTTGGGCAACGTAAGTTTCCTTTAAAAATAATAAGATGTGTAAGAATCTTAATTGTTTTCTTTCCGCATACTACAAATACATTTAACTTTTGTGTCGTTAAATACTATACTTTAGATCCTCGATCATGCTATGATAAGCTCGAGGAGGCCTACTACAATCTCCAGCGACAAGTGAACGAGAGTCGATTCTCCATACAGGTGGATCAAAGGCGGTATGACATTGTCTGCAACGGCACAGCTGTTGAGGGGAAGGTTTCATGTCCGTCAGGAACCGTTGAGATGGATTACTTCTGTGATAAGAAACTATGGCAGTAATTCTTTGCTCATGCGTCACATGTTTTCAGAGAAGAAATTAGCAAAAAATATAGTCATAATAAAATCCGAGAAATATTATTTTGAAATACAAAATCGGTATAATCATCCGCTGTGCTTTTAAGGCAAGTGGCGAATTGTATTTACATTACAGGACACAAATACAACACATAATGACACAAACAAAGTATATAAGTTTTGGTCACCGAACTGGAACGGACAATACAAACTATTTATCTCATAGCAAACGTGTGTCGGTAATCTTCAGTACAATAAGGCCCAGGCAGTTACCCGGTAGACTACTTCTGTGCACGCTGCCCACGTGGTACCTACAAAGAGGACTCAAAGAGCCCAGAATGTACTCCGTGTCCATCGGGCTGGACCACAACTGGACTGCAGACTCGTAACGCTTCATTGTGTAATGGTATGAATCTTAAGCAATTTTTCTGATGCGAAGTATTTGTACAAAATGACTAAGTAAATCAAATATCAAATCCGAATATTGCTTGACAGCATGCATTAAAAAGATAATTCCTGATATATATTTCGTTCCACTATCAAGGGCCAAAGAACATTTTCAAGGTACATTTCTCTTGTTTAGAATCAAATGCTAATCAATATAGACATCAAATTAAAACAAACATACACAGCGGTTTGCACTCAATCATTCGCACGTTTGGACTAGTATTACTATGCATGTCAAAGTGACAGTTCGCATAATAGATCGATGTTTTGCATATAAATCGTATAGCGAGAAATAAACTTCACATAAATTCATTGAAATATATTTTTATCGAGGTTGACATTGAAAACCTGGTCAAAATCGGTTTTGAATCGATAAAATAATACATAAATGATCATAAATACATGCAAAAGGCGAAAAGTATTGCAGCGTCGCGAGGTACGCAAATTATATCTATATTTAGCTTTCGATAAACATTATTAGCATGTGGAAGATAAATACATAGATTTAGCAAGAAAACGTACCGTTGCAACTCAGTTTCCGTCTGTAACAGATGTATTTGCATTTGTTCTTACCTTCTCTCCGCTTAATTCGCCCGTATCCGCAATTGTGTTTGTTTAGGTTTGAATTAACGTGTCGAATCATGAATATTAATTAGGTCGTTTTCGTACTTTACCGTACTCGAGCCAAAAATAAAATTCGCTATATTGTTTGTTTTTAACCAATTTCAACCGAATATTAAGTGATATCCTATATAAATACACGTTTTCTTACGATTCTGCCCATATACATATCCGCAAACACTTTAATTGGTATGTTATATTTATCAATACATTTGCAAATAAAAAACATAGTTAGAAACGTAAAATATTAACACCGTAATGGTCTGATAACAATGTCACATTTTAATCCGTTAATTTTTCCAAAAGCTAACTTATATTGAATACCAATTTTCATTTTAAACACAGTATGTCAGATCCCGTTATTTGTCTATACAAGCCTATGACAAAAACATGAAACCGATGCAACATTGAATAACATTTGCGAACGGAAAGAAACACCAATCATTTTTTGCCATAGGTTTTAATTTGCACATTTATTCAAAACGCTACGGCGTTTCCGAAATGCATTAGTGAACATAGGTGCATTAGTTTATTGTTGGTTTATATTTGCGTTTTTAAATTTCATTTGATGGAACATACCATGTGTTTGACTTAAACAATATTGTGTCCATTGTAGTATGGATTATCATAGTCGCCTTATCATGTGCTCTTGCCATAACATTGGAAATAGCAGTTCTCGTTTATTGCTGCATGCAACGACGCGAACATGCTCGCCGGTAAGTCCTTCTACAAACTATTTTAGGTGTTATATTGTTATTGTTTGAGTATAATTCGGGATTTTCATAAATCGTGTGCTTTACAATTACACGTTTAACAGGATAAGCAACAACTAATGACGTATGAAAACGTGTTAATTTTTCTGACGCAGATCGCAGTATTTAAAACCACTGTCCACTAAAAGTAATTAAATGCTCGCTTAATTAGCATCAGTTTCTTTTCATTTCAGTAACAAATGTTTTGTTTGTAAAAAAAAACAACAATTAATCACGAAATCACTTTATGCGAACGGGATGCATACTTTATGTTTGCTGGTGCACTTACTCGATTTATTACAAAGGCATCCATTCCGCTATATTTCGCTTGTGTAGAAACTTAAAAACTAAAAACTACCTTATTATTCGACCGATTTTAATGCGTTTGTTTATATGTGGTTTATACAATCTTCATTACAATTAATTTCTGCAAAGTCGTTTTATAAGTATTTGTGGACTGGTGCTTTTAGAACTGTAACGTTAAGAACTGGACCAAGACATTATTTTTATGAATTTACTGTGATATATGCAGAGAACGTGTACGTGTCGTTTGTGAGAACGACCAAATAATACGTTATAATACGAAACGTAATTTGAATTGCAGACATCGTACCGAAGAAGGTACTACCGAAAGGACATCAGAAGGCAGTAACGAATCACCCGACAGGTCTTTCTGGATAGGACTTCACTACCTTAAGAATGTACTGTATGTAAAAGAGTTTTATTTCCAATTCTTTACAAATCATGATTTTTTTTAATTGTTTTTTTTTCTTTTCTTATGACAAATGTACATTTGACCATGTCACATAGATCTTTACAAAATCACGTTATCGTCACTAAAAATGTAAGGTAAATAACAAAACAGGAAAAGAACATTAATAATATTGTTATAACTATAGGTACTACCCGTTTTTTGTATTTCTATGTATATTTTGTATACGTGTCAACTGTACATGTGATTATTTTTGGAAATAAAATATGTTTGAATATAAAGAAACATATCTGACGTGTCCGTCCGGTGGCGTCAGGTAAAATGCTGCTTCTTAATCACGATGATTTAAAACTTGTAATATAGTGTGTGAATACATATTAAATTATAATAATAATTATATTTATCAACCTTCATGTATACATTTATGTATGACATGTATTTATATTATGTCCGTCCAATATGTTAAATGTTCGTGCCGACTGAACATTCGATTTTGCTGAATATTCTAACCAAACATTGATAATACTTTCAGCAATACTTATTCTGAATGGAGATGTTTGCCAGACGGGTCAAACATTTATAACCCAAGTCGGTCCACTGGAATTCGTAGAAACGAAAACCTTATGTATTAGCTGGATGGGCGCAGCTAGAATGAGTATGACCATGCTTCGACGAACTGCATCTCTTGACCAGTTGACTCCAAGAAGCAATTTTCTGTATAATTGTTCATGTTTTGTTCTGTTATGTATCAATCGAACAAACACGTAAGAGGAAAACAACGAGCCTTTTAATATGATATTATGTTAATTAATGTAATAAAGGAACCCGATGTTTTGCGTCACATTATTTAGTTGTAACTATAAATTTCATAACCGATATTATCACCATATGCTAGGTCACTTATAAATAAAGGTCTAGTTTCTCCTATTTGTAAAAGTTTATCAGCAAATGTCAATTATTTTCATAAGTTTATGTACTTAGTACCGGTACATCAGCTTACCCAGGTAAAGTGTGTATTGTTTAACCGACCGCCTTGCTATGCCAACGTTCATGGTCTTCTTTATATCATGGATGTTTGTTTTAAACAGTGTCAGTCATGTTTTGTAATTTTTCAAGAAAAAAAAATATTTAGTTAAACAAAGAACGTCCTATAAGTTTTTGTTTAATATATATGTAATACTATGTAAGTGTGATTGTGTACTTGAATTAATCCGACGAGTTGAAGAAAGGTTTACATGGCGAGGCTTGCCGAGCAGTGTAAGCCTTTCTGAGACGAGTCGGATACATTCAAGTTCACAATCACACTAACATAGTATTCTACTTATCTTTTGGATACATTTTTTTTTACTTCGGATGCACTTATAGTCTCGGCACTTGTTTGTTTATAAACCGGTATGTTAAACGTACAAAACAATTAATTATGCTATGTGTTTTTATAGAATTTAGCACATATTATACAACTGTACTCGTAACTAATATTAATAGATTTAATATGTATATTTGTATAGGCAATACTTTGTTTTTTATTTTATGTTTCAATAACATATCAAAGTTAAGATGGGCATGGCTGCACTATTTCATGCAGGATATATTGAATTGATTTGTGTTTCGTAAATAAAAAATGAGCATAAATACTCTGACGCATTATTGTTATTTCTCAAACAAAACCCGCTTTACATGTCCTGATGTGATCGTGTTGTCAATAAGCAAATGCGTTCTATTGTATCCGCTTAATATGTGTTTGTGCGCATAATCTGGGCGCATGTCATAGGGGAGGACAATGCACGGTTTTGCATCAAGAACCACCGTTGCCAAGCAACGTGTTCTGCTTGCCGTGCAATGCGTGTAAACTACCCCGGACAATACAGTCGTCTATCATTAAACCGAAACTAGTTAATCCGTCGTAAATCCAATGAATCGATTTTAATTTAATCCGTCTATATTGGTAATAAAAACGTGGTTTGCGCATGCGCATAACGTTGTGCTTAGCAAGAAAATCTAAATCAATAAATTATACATGGTATGTGATAAAAGGATGTGCAACTCTATTTAATATTGTCGTATTAACAGCATGATGATCCAACAGTTAAATGGTTTTTCATATTCAGAAATGATTTTACACACCTGCACAGGATTAAACAAAACAACCAAAAAACCAACAAAGAAAAACACGTTCCAAAAGTATATTTATATGCGCATAGTTTTACAAGGTATATACAATAGTTCCTAAAAAATCTGTTGATAAAGGATGTGGAAATCTATCTTCCAGTTACCGTATGGCCTGCATAATGGTAGAAGGGGAAAAAAGTCAACATGTTCAGAATGCATTTATACCAGTCGATTAGGTTAAGAAAAATTGTGACATTACAAAAACCCTTCTCAAACTTCTATGTGCATGCTCTTAAATCAAGATGTTGACACGTATAAAACAAACGCTGTCCCAATGACGAGTGTATACCCTTTCAGTACGAAGGGGTGCTATATTTGAACCGGTTAAGCATGTTTGTGTCTCCGACAGTCTGTCTGTGTGTTTGTCTGTCCTGAAACGTGTCCGTTGTGTTACATCTCCATGATTTGAAATATGCCTAAATAAATGTACATCTACTGGGAGGTCAAATGTCAAAATTAAGAACTTAATTGTAAAAATATGGCTTCGTTAAATGCTGTATGAGTGCCGCATACACTGAATGAATTCTTTACAACTTGGCAAAAATGTTAACTTATATAAGATGTGTGCCTGGCACAAGAACCATATGGCTACCCTCAAAATCAATGTCAACCATTTAGTTCAAAGGACAATAGTTCAACGGTCAAAAGCAGCGATTTATTAATACAATATGGCTTGTCCATTCTCTAACATTCAAATCTATTGAAGGTTTTTGAAATAAACTTGAACAACTGAATATCTATTTGTATCGGTGTTTTATGCGTTATAACCATATGACTATCTTGAAGTTAAAAGTCAGGGTTATACTTTAGATGTTAAAATCTAACCAAAGCATTGTAATAATATGAGACAAAAGGATAACCTATATGAGTTTGCTGATCGCACACAAAAATCATATCGTTACACTGATTGTAAAATAGTTGTGTCACATTAATCAAAGCCTGTTATAGCTCTAGTTGTCAAATATTGTCTTTTGTTTTCAAAATGATTATTTGTATATATTCCATAATAAATAATGATTGGTATTTATATAAATAAAGAAATAATCATCACAATTTATAATTCAAAACTTCAAAGGAGTGCTTTCCTTTTTGACGCTAAATAATGAGTTGTGTGACGCTTAACATAGCAAAATGTCTATTTAACGATGTGGGATACACATCAACATATGGTAAAACAAAGGTGAAAGTTACTCAATCACATGCTAATGGAGAATCTCCATCACATGTATACGGACCACCCATCTTTCTGCATCTGCATATTGTGGTAAAGGTTTCGTCAATTAAATAAAGCATGATAGATACGTTATAACAACCAGTGAGGATGGGCACATTGGTTGAAAACGAAACATCGACACAGACACTTTGATATTTGATTTATGACATAAGATAGTGGTTTTCTAACATGTTTATTCAAATCATGCCCCTTTGGTCAAAACCATGGTTTGCAATATTTAGATCAGTATCTTAAAGTTTTAACAATAGTATGTTTAGACACATTTGACCTGTCAGGGTATGGCTGACATTTACCATAGGGTAATAACATAGCTTTTTCATTAGCATCTTCGGAAGATGTTTGAACTTTGACTCCAAATTCAAACTTTGAACAAACTTGGTTGTGGTCTATTAGACAGTGCTTCTTGCCAAAATTCTACGCTCTTGCGTGTGCTGTTTCAGAGAGGAGGAAATTTAGAAGATAGGTTGTACTATAATCATACAAAGAAAACCCAAAACACTCATATAACACAAATATGTTAGCTCTAACCGTTGTGGTTTCAGAAAAAAATATAAATTTTTTGTGTAGTTATTAGTTGATACAAAATACGGGAAACACATTTTGAACCCAGATAGAAACAATCTTAATATATATAAATGTCCAAAGGGGAATATTTCATGTTTAATAGTTAAGCTCTGGTCAATCGTGTCTCCAATGGCATCAGTAGTGTAAAATTAGTAGAGAATACACTCTGACGCTAGATTCACTTCTGATCATGTGGGTCAAGAAACTTACTATTTAAGCCTTTGTTTTCCATGCATTTCATTGTTGTGGTCCGTTTGTGGCACTCGGAGAAAACTTTGTCGAGGACCAAACTACCAGGTTACATACCAAATATTAAACCTTTGAACCTGTAGGTATTAGATATCATTTTTTAAGTGTTTGATATACAAGTCTGTATATACCATTTGACTTCCGGAATGGGCGGCACTTTCCGCTTTAATTGTATTTTTCGATTAAAGGAAGTCTCTGCTTATAGAAAATTATTTTAGGCGAGAAGTGTTTTCCCTGATAAGCCTGAGCGGACTGAGAGGACCGTTTTTCCGAGAGCGAGGTTGAATATTTTATTCAAAACTTATGTTATCCAATTATTTGCCCAGAGCTGGTTGGTCGGAGCCCAGAAGTTTGCCCTCTGCCCGTGAATGTCCCGCAATACGCTGGGGACCCGACCAAGCTGAAGATACCGGCGAGAGTCAATGTCAAACTGCGGCCAGTATAGGTTGTCTGCAAGTTGCACGGGGAGGTTTGGGTCTCTAAAATATAGGAACAGAAAGGTTAATGTTTTGTGTACATAGAATGCAATGCTTGTGATGTGTAGTACTGTCTCTACCAATCGCCTTTACTTAGTATTAGTGCCCGAATCTCAGGCTTTCTTTGAGTGTGATTGTTCACATATATAAGCTAGCGCTATACAAATGTTAAGAGATCATTTAATACCGAATGCTATTTGTTGTTTCTAAACCAGTACTTAAAGAAAAATCGCATACTTGAGGTTTTAACACAAAAGGGAGACTACTCAATTTTGTTATTTTTATTATACTTGTGTTAAAGTTATCTCTCTTGAATAAGACCACATCCCTGAATTATACGCTAAAGCGACAACGTACATCAATGACATATATAAACGCAATTCATTGCTCTACAAGAATGAATCTAATTTTTGAGACATGAAAAACACACTCATGATACAAAGATAATATAGAAGGGTAACGTTTACGAGGACGTTGTATATTTGAATGAGTACTAATAAAACATACATATTTTTGTCCAACAATTAACTTTGGTTTAATATTTGCTCTCTTTTATGTCACATACATGCGTATAATAACAATAATAATAATCATAGCAGAGCTATGTTATTGCGTTCATCACACAATCCTGCAGTAATCCCAATGGCATGCATCATGTAAAAGCTGGAAATATGCTTTAATAAGCACTATACATTTTATGTTTAGGCCTTCACTCAAATGAAATGCACGTTTTTTCATAAATAGGGAGACAATGATTATTAATTACCATTATGCGAACCTATATCAGATAGCGTGTTATGGCAGCAGAGAATTGATTCGAGACAGTCAAATCTCTGCGCGGAGGTTTCAGTAGTTGTAATCCGGATCTCAACATCTCTGGGAAACCCCATATATTCGAATTTACAATAAAAATTGACACATCTATATGTGTCCATGCATGTTGCATTCAAATAGCTATAGTTAATACGGTGAAAGTGTTTTGAATGAGAAATATGTGTGTGTACTCATAGATTGGAAGAGGTTCCACAATCTAGTCAACATACTTCCTCCAGAATGTGTAAGATGTTGAATAGCCCAGTAATTTGTTGGTACAAACCCAACTGACCCATTTGAAATCTATTTATAATCACAACGCATATCAACTACTTTTTATGGAACACCTCATCTGTCTTCATTGACTATTGATATATCGGCTGTTTCATCGAAATAATGTGGGTTTAAATCATATTTGGAACACTCGGTTAGGTTCTTGTCAATGTTCTAATGGTTACGCCATACAAAGAACGCACCCTCCACGTGATCTTTGACAGGAACCTAGTGTTCCGAATGAAAATAACGCCAACTAACATCAAAGCAAATGAAAAGGACATCATTACGATAAACCCGCAGGATATTGCAACAAACACACAGCATATCATCACAAACACACAGCATACCAAAACAAACACACATCATACCAAAACAAACACACATCATACTATGGCAAAGAACACAGCATACTATTATAATCACGTATCATATGATTTAAACCAACATCATTTCAATGAAACAGCCAATAAATCAATAACCAACAGAAGACAGACGAGGCGTTCCATATGAAACTACCATTGGTACATGAAATGGATCAGCGTTGTTTCAACCTTCGAATTAGATTTCCAAAGATGTTGAGATCCGCTTTACAACTATTGCGGAGTAATGAAAAACCCACCCGGTCTTGGCGAAGTTGCTCCACATGGTCATCATGTTGCACGCGTATCGCTTTTCCCAGTCAGACACGTGGCTCCGGAACTTCATGCTCTCTGCCATTGTCGAAGGGAACCCAAACACGAACGGCAGGTCGTCCCCGTGCATTGCGCCTAAAACAGTTCCAGCATATATAGAGAATACTATGTAAGTGTATTCGTGTACTTGAATTTATCCGACGAGTCGAAGAAATGTTTTCATACGCGAGGCTTGTATAAGAAGTAGCAGTGTAAAAGCTGGTAGGCATGTAGAGCACAAGTTAACAAGTTAACACGATACCCACAGTTTCCTTATAAATATCATTTAGCTTTAGGATAAAACACATATCAGCATAAGTAAACAATGTAAATATTTTCCAAGTGATCTTTCGGAATTTTACATTTCCTTTTGTGTAACAGTGAATTTGCGTCGACATCCTTACAAATTCAAAACATATGCCAAAATATATTTTTGAACGGATATCCACATGATTCTTTTCACGACATGTATATAAAAAAATGGTCGAAAACTATAGAAACAACTTTGACGCCTTTAAATGCTAAACGGCATTTTTAATATTTGTAATAACAACAAATTTAACGTCGGTAAGAAGACACAGAGGTCAATTTTAATTGGAGATTTGTGAACATTTCAGACTTACAAAATATCAGTATTTGAAACACATGATATATAAATATATATATATTCAACTCTTCGCTTTTATTTGACACGACTTTGCGTATTTTATTTTAGAATACTGTACATATTGGTTGCAGAAATCAGATAGGTTTAAAAATAAAATTTAGTACAAGTATTTACTCATGTAACCTTATCGGTTACCGGTGTTGTAATATACTTCATTTAAATCCATACCTTCGATCCACGATTGCGCCGAGTTAAAAGTGGCTCTTACAGAGAACTCGTACAGAAAGGTATTGGAACGGACAGGATGGACTGCTGCATGCGCCCGTAATGGTAAAAGGGCCGGAACAAAGAACTCAAAGTCGCTCGCAAGCTCCAGAAATTTCTCCCGTGTCAAGAACGGGTCAGTGTTATTGGACCAATCCGTGTATTCGTGTAGTATCATTTTTTCCATATTGGCGCTTCTATTGCCATAATGGTCCCGCGCAAACATCGGCACGTAGGTGTCGCTGAAGAAATCGTATGGAATGCCATCCTCAAACGTCATGTTGCGAGTTTTCGTTAAGAATGGTTGCAATGATAAAAGCGATATAAACGCACCGTCGTTGTTATTGAATCCGATCAAATGATCAAGGTCATAGAACGTATTCAATGAGGAATCCATGTTAAACATGTCCTTTTGTGGCTTTTTGATGAAATCTCCATCATAGACAACGTCCCATTCTGCCCTAAATGCCGTCTCCTCCGGGTTACCAATAATGGAGCTATTGGCGATAGTCTGGGATGAGAGCCGTTGTAAGCAATCCACGGCGGCGTCGAGATCCGGTTGCGTGCAGCCGAGATTGTCCGCCAACCTTCGAGCAAATACCTGGGGTTTCGGCTGGAATGCCCATGGACACAACGGACTTCCGCTCGAAGCCGCTATTCTCTGGAAATAACCGCTGTTTCCCGGATAAAGCGCTTGTAAAATTGCACTTGCCCCACCAGCGGATTCCCCGAAGACCATAACACGGTGTGGATCACCGCCAATCGACAATGTTATCGTGCACCCATTTCAGGGCCAGCTGTTGGTCCCATAAACCCGAGTTACCCGGATACTTGCTACTTCCGGGGCTTAGAATTCCAAGGGCACTTACTCGGTAATTGAATGTCACTACAATAACGTCTCCGACAAGAGTAAGATTTTCAGCCGAGTAGATTTTAGACTGTCCAATCACGAACGCTCCACCATAGATATAAACCATAACAGCGCGCGGAGGATTAACATCAAAATGACCTGAACCATTTCCATTTTCGGCTGGAACGAATACGTTTATTGTAAGACAGTCGTCTCCAACGTTTGGAAAGCCGGGAACCCATCCCATCATGGCCACCAAGTGCTGGGCACAAGCCGGGCTAAAGTCCGTTGCATTGAAATGCCCATGTCCGTAGCCTTTTGGAACAGGTTTTCTGAACATACGGTTGCCCACTGGTGGTTCCGCGTAGGGAATACCAAGGAACATGTTTACTCTTCCAGCCTTCTCTAAGAATGAAATCTCTACTTGCTTTCCGGTGATTGTTCCTATTCATGTATGGAGTGTAACCGTTTTGTAAGGTGCACTTATAATTGACCCTACTAGTCCATACAATACTAATACTGATATCATTTTACTTATAAATAAAGCCTACAAGTGGGTAATATCTAAGTCCTTTGCATGTTATACTGACCGTATATAGTACGTATTTATTCTTTTATCAAAACTGAAAAGTTAATTTTTTACTGACTTATGTATGAGATGTCCACTTTATGTGTAATCCACATGTATACACGAGCTTTAACATAATTGAGAACAACTTATCCAGTTAGGTTTCGTTCATTTACTCCTTTGCTTAACTCTCCAGTTGTATGATGTCCATATATAATCAGTGTGTGTTAAAAACTCGTCTAAATTGATACGAAGATCAAATGTCCAAAATTTCAAGTTCTAGTTTTCAGTCTGTTTATGGAACACATTCAATCAAATATATACATATTTTTATTTATTAAATAGCTTATTTTGTAACAAATTAGTTAACACGTTTGTAATGCATCGTATGTATACAATAATATTGCAATCATACTCATAAACTAACGGCGTGTTTGTTGTTTTTACTTTCAATAAATGTGCATATATGTCTGAAACACAGACTTAACGTTACACGGTAAAATAACAATTAGTATAGAAATAGCTTAGTACCTTTAAGCATTTCCCTTTTTAAAACGCCACTTTAGCATTGCATGTTGTAAAAAGTGTATAATACATTATAGAAAAGTAAGTACGTTAGAAAAATATATGAACACAACTATGATACAAAAATTATACTTATTTATTTAAAAAAAATATGGAACCAGTATTACTTCTTTTTTTTCTGCGGAATTTATAATTTAATTTCTACAGATGAAAAAACGTAAACAAAATATGGACAGCACTGATTTAGCGTGGTAGATAAAGACTAATTTTAAAGAAAGTAATGATATCTTTTAAAATTCAGGTTCAGTTGCGTTTTCAATATAATTCCTCGTGCTTAAAGTAGCATTGGCAAGTAAAGATTGATTATCGAATTCAAATTTTCAATTTAGGCCAATTAGGTATAATTGAAAAATTCTTAACAATACCTTTGTCAACGTCTTCCTAGTGTTCTCTACTTAAACCTTACAATGTCGGTTAATCTCTTTTATTACTTATGCATTACAATATTATTTTTATTCTGGCACATATTGGCAGATACAGAGTCCTAAAGAGGTTTTAACCAACGTAAGTTGTTAGCTATTGCCATAGTAATCGGTAATAGAGAATACTAGGTTAGCGTTGAATAGAGAGAAGTTTATGTTGCGAGGCTTAGAACGCCGGCAGCGCGAGCCTTGGGCAGTTGAAGAAGTTGAAAAGGCAAGGAAAAAAGAAAGAGGAGGATAGACTGGCAGTTGAGCAAGAAAGGAAGTAGAACACAATGGAGGATACACTGGAGTTATGTGAGATACATACAACAGAGAAGCTGACGATGTTCTGTGGTGATCACAAAAAGCTGCTTTGTCAATTTTGCTTACTTCATAATCACGGGTATTTTTTTATTTTTTTTTAAATATTATAATAATAATAATAATAATAATGAAAATGATAAT